>JASAMY010001729.1:0-49526 GCA_030248085.1 Paralinhomoeus sp. GSCO2_6
GTGGGTTCTGTCTGCAATGCAGCACAGAGTTCTGCTGGATGGATTGAGTTAAGCTTGCTTGGCACATTTTACCATCAAAATAAGAGTGGCACTACTGAAGCTATCGTAATCCATGCGTTATGCAAATATAACTAAATTATATGAAAATACAGCACATTTTATGCGTGCTTCTGACCTGACTTATCAGAAGTGTTTAGAAAACAGTTCGGTACAGATCAATGGTGTAGTGGTTATGATGTCGTTACTTTTCTGTAGGTCCTGGGATCAAACCTCTGCCATAAAAATACTTGTTTGTCTTGTCAAAAAAACTTTTTTGTTTATAACTTTTTTGTTTTGCACGTGTTTATGCTATAAAAACTTTAAAATTTTTTGTTATGTTTTACTTTGTTTTTCAGGTGTTAACGCTATAAAAACTTGTATTACACGCACATGCATGCACGCTCGCTCGCGCGCGCACGCACGCACGCACGCACGCACGCACGCACGCACGCACGCACGCACGCACGCACGCACGCACGCACGCACGCACGCACGAACACGCACGCACGCACGCACACGCATGCACATGGACATGGACACGTGCATGCACGCACGCGCACGCTCGATCGCACGCACGCACGCACGGACTCGCGAGTGCACGCACGCACGCATGCGCGTGTATGTGTTAGCGTTTTAGTGGTGCGTTGTTTTAGTTTTGATCAAGCACTGATCGTTGACGCATTAAACGTAATAAATGAGATATTGTGGTGCGTTTCGCCCTGTCCAATGGCCCAATGAACTTGGATTTCCCCAAAAAAGGAAACGGCTGTTAACAATTGACGCGTCCGCGTCCGCTGCTGCGTCCGATGAAAACTTTTTTAGTTTTAGGCTTTGCTTAGGCTTAGTCCAGACTTTGCTTAGGCTTACGCTTTGGCTTTGATTTGGCTTAGGCTTATGCTTCGCTTAGGCTTAGGCTTAGGCTTCGCTTAAGTTTCGGACGCAGCGGACGCGGACGCAACAATTGTGTTTTGCCAAAAAAAGACGACGTAAGGAAGACACAAGCCCAAGCCCGCCGAAAACCGCCCGCCCACGGCGCGCTGGAATGGAATCGGAAGCGTCGGACCGCGATCCTAGCTTAGACCAGGTCCAAAGGCCTTGCGCCTGCAGATCGAGGTGCGTGAACATATGTGAGCAACCATGCAGACTACAAAAAAGCCAATTATTATTAGCTGGGGCTGATTAAAACAATTAGCCCACTGCCTATATGGGATTTATGGTGTGTCTGCTCAAGATGGTATAGTGCCTAATTTTTACTATCGAATGTAATGACTGGAGATGTAATGACGCAAGAATGAAGCGTTACAACAAAAAAGGTAAAATGGTTTCCTGTGTTGTAGAAGTGCATTCATTGGTTGCATTGGTTGACTGACTTCCTTTGGCTTTTGCTGCAGCACTTTACAGATTCGTCATTGTTGTTTTTAAACTGAGCATTCACAGCATGATTTTATGACACGTTGTATTGATGATGAGTCACTACTGAGGACATGAAAATATTGATACTGAATCACTTCTGAGCACGTTTTTAATGATGAATGACAAACGACAAAAGAGATGAAAGGTTTCTCAGATATAGCAACAATCTCTGCCTTTTCTCGCCCCCAACCCCCCATTGGTCATTGAGCTACTCGACCTTTGGGGGCCTCTGGGCGATAAACTATTTTCGGGTTCTCCCATTCTCTCCAGCCCCCCCCCCCCCTTGCATCGGTTCATGGTCTTCTTTGTGTGCGCGTTTTGTGCATGCTTCGGATTGTTCGTGTTGGGTTGCGAGAGCAAAACGTTTTTGAACATACATTGTACAACACATACAAACAGACACACCGAAAAGCCTATGCTCTCCCCCCCCCCCGCCACATAGCATCACCACAGAAAATAAAACAAAACTTCTGCAAATGAGTCTCAGCGCATGTCTCCAATTTACGTCGTCGGTGTGTTGGTATGAAATTTATTTAAAACAGAGTGGGTGTTACATGCAAATGCGTTGGTTGACATGCATTGGCTTTGGTTGACATGCATTCCAACACTTTGCAGTTTCATCATTGCAGTGCTTCATCATTGTACAAATGAGTATTCTCAACATTATTTTATTTCATGAGACAAATTGATGTTGAACCACTTTGGAGAACTTTGCAAGCAGGAGTCCTGAGTTGGAGCGGCTAGTATATTTCAATAGCAGCCAATCTCAAGCCCCCCTCTCTCACCCCACCAACATCTATAACGCCCCCCCCCCCAATCCACTTTCTAGCGGCTTGGGAGCCAATATCAGTCGAGCTTTGTCTACCATCTGTGTCGCTGCCGCATTGAGCCGCACACGTATGCGAATGTGTTCAAGAATTAATCGAGGGATCGGCAGCTTCAGTCGGCCTAAATTCGTACGGACGAAATGGGAAGGACAGCGGTTTCCCACCGATTGTTGCTATCCTCAAAGAATGAGTTGAGAAAATGGTCCGCCCCGGTGACCAGTGGCAAATCCCACGGATGTGGGGAACGTAGGGAACGAAAAACGGACGAGGGATTTCAGGCCCGGCCCGACGGACACGCTCGCGTCTGAGAGTGTCAACTTTTGCCGGATCTTCTCATACAATTGCTCACACCGACCAGAGCCAGTCGTAACACGGGGCACCACACAAACACCCGCTTCCGTCCAGGTTACAATTCAATCGAGGGCAGCATGTGTTTTTTTTTGGGTACAGGGACTGTCCAACTAGGCAAATGTAGTTTGTTATAGCACTGCACATCAGCGACACCCGGCAACGGTAAACGGGTCCAAACAATACGCAAGAGCCGCAATTATTTCAAAAACGGACGGACTTTCAAAAACTAATGCCTATGTATCTACACAATACATATATAATTGTAGAAGAACTTCCTTGTGTCTGATGTGTCAATGTCGACCAACTACCGTAGATTATGCGGTATAGGCCGATCTCGTGTTCCGTTTTCAAGACTCCTCCACTAACGTTACTTATCAAATCGGCGCGCTTCCTCTTGTGGGAGACCCATAAGCAGAGTCATCTCATAGAGTCGGCGGCTGAGTTTCTCATCAACGGGCCGCGCTGCGAAGCGCCGGACCACTCTTTGTTCCAGGGAAGTTCCAGCCTGCGAGTCGCGTTCCAGACACTCGTCCGCCGCTGTGAAGTACTGAAAGGACAATCCTAGCACGTTGACAACGTAGATGCAGCTGCAGTGCTTTTCGCACTGTTGCACTCAGGCTGTCAATTTTATAGGATGCAACTTTGACTATAGTATCCATATACGTTGACTAAAAAAAATCCGTTTACGTACCGTTCTCTAATGGTGTCCCCCTTTAATAGTACACCCTCAACAAGGGTAGCCAAAGGTTGAACCAATACGGAACGCATACAATAAATACCTTTTCGTCGAGGGGAATGGCGCACAGCGTGAAGAGGCGCGCTAGCGCGTCGCGCCGCAGCTCCTCCGACACGATCTGGTGGTAGAAGACGGGCTCTTTGAGGTCGAACTGCTCGCGATTGCTCAAGAAGTCGCGGTAGGGCGACAAACAGTGCACTTGCGCTCACTCGGAGATGCCGCGAGCCGGAAACGCGAGAGTCATCCAGGCAAAATGCGACAACAGCAGCAGAGAACACTGGAACCTTGGTCTTTAGAAGGGCGTCTCTTTCGGCGGCGATGTCCCCACTGACGAAAGCGCCCAGGCGTGGACTGACAGACCACAGCCAAGCGGTCATGCGAAATGAGAAGTTGGCGTGACTCCGCATGGCGCGCTCAAGCTAAAACCGTTGCTGGTGACGACGGGGCCCCGGCTCCCAAGTTGGAAGGGGGGGGGGCGAGGAGAAGCACCGATTTCCTGGCGTCCCAGCGGAAGAGGAAGAAGTGCTTGTAGAAGGGCGCGGCTCGTCGGACGTGCGGCACGAGACGCGCCTCCCACGAGGTCGTCTTCGTCACGAGCGTCCGGCCCGCCGGGAAGTGACGCGCGTCGAAGCGCAGCGTTGCGCCCAGAATCGACTCGAACCGCTCCAGCAGCCACACGCCTGCGACAGGGGCATCGTACATACGGCCCAGCGGTAGAGAATCGGCCTCTTTTGCGCGCACGGCTCTGGGTTCGATTCTTGATGGAGCCACAAGACCGAGGATTTTTCTCTCAATGCATTTCCTCGTGTCGTCGCTGCCCTGGACTACAGATGGCGTTCTTCCGAAAGTTTTTGGCTAATTCTGTGGCACTAAACATGCAGCCGTCATAAACATGGGTATGCTACATACATATGCTGTATGGGCCATTGACGGCCTCCTAGCGTTGCCCCAACAACAGCAACAACAACAACAACAACAACAACAACAACAACAACAACAACAACAACAACAACAACAACAACAACAACGAGAACATCAACAACAAAAACATCAACATCTACAAAAACAAGAGCAACAACAACAACAACAACAACAACAACAACAACAACAACAACAACAACAACAACAACAACAACAACAACAACAACAACAACAACAACAACAACAACAACAACAACAACAACAACAACAACAACAACAACAACAACAACAACAACAACAACAACAACAACAACAACAACAACAAACAACACGAAGGCCTGCAATAAAGCGGTCGGTTAACAAGGCATAACCTGGTCCTGGTCCGATCGACGCTTTTGAACACTTGAGAAGTGAATTCCCTTACATAGCTCACGAGCTCACCTTCCCTGAGACGCAGCGACAGGACCGTGATGGCGGGAGGCTCGGCGATCAAGGTGGGTTTATACTCCGTTATTTTTTGTTCGTACTGACAGAATTTGCATAAATGACACAAAATGACAAATTGCAATTTATACTTCCGCTTGTTCGGATACCAAAATATTGACGAACATGCCAACAATTGATCGTCGCGGGTGTCATTTGTGTCAGTTCAAAAAATTGAAAGAACAACGGTGTCAGTTTGTTCGTTTTGTATGTTAAACCATCGACATTTCTCTCTTGACTTTGGAACGAGGAAAGTTGCAGATGGCGAAAGCTGAGGAAAGTGCGTGCTTTAAATTTTTCGGTCCTAGCTTTGTGAGAAATGAGTTCTGGGAGATGTTTAGTGCCACAAAGGCCCTGAAAACGCAGACGTCGTTGGCGTCAGCGAAGCTTGAAGTCGGCGACGAGGGGAAAGAGGGGCTGACGGACGCGGAGAAGCGGCAGCCGCCGCCCTGGGGCAAGCGCGACAGTCTCTACAAGAACCGAAGTCTCTACAGTCTCTACAAAGGCAAAGCTCAACGCCTGCGCCGACATCGCCGACGCCATCTGCGTTCCTCTGTTCATTCATCTGCGTTCATTTTTGAATGATTCTATTCAACGAAATTTCAATTGGCACCTAATGGGGGGGGGGGTGCCTGCCGAGTTATGACTCCCAAACCCCCCCCCCCCCCCACATGGGCGCGTATGGGCCCATCCTGTAGCTGAAAGTGATGCCGAAATTCAAAAATCCTGGAGGGAGACCGCCCCACCCTACACCTTCATATGCGGGGTATGTGATCCCGACCATCATTATAGTTTAATTTTAAATGTAAATATAATAACGTATACTATCCGAAATGTAAAACAAATATATATCTGCGGTTTTTTAATGGTTTTGATTTATCAAGTGAAGTCCCCTATTTTGGAATGATTCTATTCAACGAAATTTCAATTGGCACCTCTTGGGGGGTGGCCTGCCGCATGTTTATTCTCAACCTCCCCCCACATGGGCGCGTATGGGGCTTTCTTTTAGCTTATAGTGTTGCCGAAATCAAAAATTTCTGGTGGGCCACCCCCCCCCCCCCCCACCTCCTGCCCCCACCACTGGTATATCCCCAAGGTCGCATATTTTAAAGGGGGGGGGGTGCAGTTGGGCAGGCTCGTATAGTTCATGTCGTGCATTTGTTTACAGGACTGTCGGCGATCGCCGAAAATGGACCGATAAAGTGCCCAAACTACCGCTGAAATAGCCCAGCAACATCCAAAAATTACCCCCTTCTGCAAAATACTTCCGCCCCTCCGAAAAAAATTATTTCTGGATCCGCCGCCGGCTTTGATTTGCCGACGGAACATGCGCCACTTCGCCGCCAAAACAGCAAAACTATTTTCGACCACGCAGCGGGCCCTGAATTACAAAAATATGTTGACAACTGTGGATTCACAAAAAAAGAAGAATTATGTTGTACATATAAAGGCAGGGTTCCAAATTCAAACCCCCACCTCGCCACCTCCCCAAATTTGTGTGCGATTTCGAGGGGGGGCGCCTAAATTTGTCTTGAGATTTCGAGGGGGGTGGGAATAGACGATGGCGGGGCGCGGCGGGGACGGGAGGGAGAATTTCCGAGGATTTACAGCACGCCCCTCTGCGAAAATCCCGGATGTTTTCCTGCCGCTGCGACCTCCAGGGTTTTGGGGTGGTGGGGTAACCGAAACAAGTAGACCTGAGGGTGACGGCGATCGAGCCTCTCGTCGGCAGAGATTGGAGCCCTGTGCATCGTTTTCTTCTGAATCGGTGGGCGAGATATTTCCTACAATTCGTCGAATTTTTCGCGATCCATCCAGTAGAAATTCCTGTGCACCTCTCTGGGTCCAAAACCCGCATTAGACGGAGCTGGCGGCAGACGACTCTGTCGACAGTGCCGAAAGTCGACAGGTGTCGACAGCATAGGTGCCCACGGAAATTGGGCCAGGGGAGGGGTAAATCGCCAAATTTTTCGAAGGCAGGGGGTGGGTAAACTGGGCAATTCGGGATACTTCACACAGGGTGGGTGGGTGGGTGAGTGAGTGTTATGCATGGTCGATCAATGCAATGCAGCAGCACACTGTATGAATGTACATGGTATGCTGGTAAGAAGAAGAAGGTGGCATGATGGTAGCCTGTGTTCTGCAATGAAGACACAGTAGACAACCACACACAGAACTGCAAGTGCAACGACGAGAGTTACAGCACAGCCTTCACATGTGTTTGATGGCCTAGCCTAGTCGAGTCAATGTGATGGACGCCTGCGTCTATGTCCTGGCACAGCAGAACGTCCTCTGGCTTGGTTGTATACAGCCTGCAGGCCAAGAGCGTCAGTTTCACTTTCCTGTGGACTGCTGTCTGGTGAGCTTGCAACTTGGTGTGCATCTGGCACACCATCGTAGTCACAATTTAGTGAGAGAACAGCCACTTGTTTGAGAAATGGGCTGATGAAACTGTAGAAGAAAAAGGAGGAATCATCTAAGTTGCTGGTTCAGCAGCAGACTCCACAGGAGGCTCAGCAGTAGGCTCAGCACCAGCAGCAGGTTTAGCAGCTACTGCAGCAACAGGTTCACCATTTTGTGAGGCTGTTGCTTCAATTTCCACAGTTGGTTGTATGCTGCTCTTTTAGTGGAATGTATATTTCCACTGTGGCTGCAGTTGACTTTTCTGTGAGTTATTACAGTAATGAGACTGAGTCCTCTGAACATTGGACGATCTTCTCCCTTGCAACTAATTATGAGTTCGATGTACTGACTCATCGTGTGATGGTTCTTCGAGTCATTGTTAATCAAGTACACACAGGGACTTCCACCGTTGCTCGCCAGCCATATCCAAGCAGCAGTCAATGCCGCACGTTGCATTTTACAGTGAAGTGTGTAATGCTGCATGCTTGCTCAGGACCTGGCAGAAGCGAATAGTGGCCTTGCAGGCGCTGCTTTGTGACACAGTTGCTTGGGAGCTGGCAGCAGTCCGCAACGCAGTTAGCTGGAAGTCGACTGACGCAGTTGCTTAGGAGCTGGCACCAAGTAATTTGGAGGCGCCTGGCTGTCTACTGACGTAGTTGCTTTCGCGCAGTTTCTACCAAATTAACTGCGCCGTAGGCGAATATTTGGCCATTTCTGCATATGTCTCGCCAAGCACTCTTCCTCAAAATTGACGGTAATGGGCGATTGTGGTTTGCTAAGAATTAAATACTACCTGGCTCAAGAGGGTGAGTTGCATGCTCACCACAGCGCCGCAGGCAATTTTTTCGCATATTGGAGCGTCAACCTAAGTGGATCCTATATCCTGGCCCAAAACGACTCCCTAGTCCAAGAAGAGTGACCTGTACGTTCACCAACCATAGCGCCGCAGGCAAAAGTTTGCGCGTATGAATAATCTAAAGTAAGAGTGCCTTAATGAAAGTTTAACAAATTAACATCTGCTAAACAGCCTCCCTGACTGCCTGCTCGCGCTTGCCCTTTGCCTACCTGCCCACCCTAGTGTCATGCAGACCAGTACTTAGAGAGAGAGGCTACACAGAAGGACGCTACACAACGTATACGTACATACAGGTACATACTAGTAGTATGATACTACGCGTCTTTGGGTGTCCATTAAAAATCAATAAACGCTATACGAACAAAAATCGATAACGCCCAACCAAGTCAATAACGCCAAAGTAAAGTGTACAACAGTTGCGCGGCTGCATTGCACTAATTGTCTATAGAGATGGGGAGGGGTATCCCGAAAATCCCGATTTGGTTTCGGGATTAGGTAGCCCAGGGGGAGGGTAATCCCGAAAGTCTTTCGGGATAGGGTCTTACAGGGGAGGGGTATACCCCCCCTATACCCCCCCCCCCCATGGGCAGGTATGGTCGACAGTGTCGACATGGGGCACACATACCACCAACGAGTTGCGCGGCACACTCTTGAGAATCTCCAGGCCCATAATCGCTCTCTTCAGCCGTCGCCTTTTGGAAATAAACCTCACTTTGCCGATTCTCATTTGCCGATTTGCCGAAGTCGAAAATATTTGAGTTGGAAAAAAAATTGGTCAGGTACGGTAACGAACATCTTTCAATACTAACATCTTAACATCCGAATGGTAACATCCGAAAGTTCTGAAGAGCGATGTCATTGGTCATTACACGGTGTTCGGACAGAGCGAAGTATAAACCCACCTTCACGGTGCTCACGCCCTCGTGGTGGAGCATGCGAGCGAGCAGCGTCGAGCCGCCACGCACCACGTTGGTGAAGAACACGAAGGTCGACTCGGCGAACTTCTCGTCGGGACAGCGCCTCTGGACGCGTCGACAGAATTCGTCCAATTCGACGCGAGCCACGCGCTCGGCGTGATAGAGGACGACCGCCTTGGCGAACGTCTGCTTGTCGATCGCGTAGTTTTCCACGAAGCTGCTGGGCAGGCGAGCCAAGTAGGCGTGGTCTCGGTCGAACGCGTACGCGGTCCAGCGAGGGTCGTCGAGGATGGCGTCGAACTGCTCAAAGTGGCTGTGGGCGAGCACGAAGTCTGCCGGCTGAGCGGGGTCGCTCCAGCTGTTCTTCAGGTGGTAGAGCACGCGGCACACTTGAGCCCGGCCCGCCATCGGGCCGTATCTCCGGTTCCAGTAGGCCTCTTGCAGCCAGCCGAACGCAACTCGAATGGTCTTGTAGATCAGATAGACGAGAACGTTAGGCGACGGATCGGGAAGCTCGTCGGCCATCGTCTCTTTGGCGGTTCCTAAAGAAAACGTGATAGTGCCGTCCCTGCCTACATGCAGTTACGAACGGGGGAATGAGTTGGTGGGAACGGCGGAAACGTCAAATGCTTTTTGGGCGAGGCAGTGCCTTAGGTGGTTGCAGACGCCGCGAACCGAAATGATATAAGATGGCTTAGGGTTAGACTTGGGCTTAGGCGCGCACGCGCACACGTACGTACGTACGGACGCACGCACACACATGTGCATGCACGCACACGCGCGCGCACGCACGCACGAACACATGCACACGCACGCACTCACGCATGCATACCGTAAACCCTATAATTAGCCCCCCCCCCTATAATAATACACCCTCCCAAGACCACTTTGAGTTAATAAGCCCCCCCTTTAATTACACCCCCTCCCTAAATGGGACCATCGTCTGAAAGGCACATGTTTCCATGTCTGGGTGTATGTATGGTCGCGTATGTGTGTGTATGTACACGTGTGTGTATGTGAGACTGTGTGAGAGTGTGTTAGAGTGTACCAACGTGTGTGCACAGCGCCTTTTTCCGTTAAAAATCGCCTCCACGCGCCTTTTTCCCCACACACCTTCCCACTCATCGACACTTCCAGTTTATCACAATGGAAGAAGCAACCGGTCAGCTGCGCGTTGGGGAATGCGGCGGAGACCGCGTTCTGGGCGGCCAGCTCGAAGTCGGTCATCACGGACGTGGGGTTGAGCGGCTCGCCCAGACCGCGAATGGCGTCGAAGAGGCGCGCGTATGTTGGTTGCGACTTGGCGGGCAGCAGGGCGTACAGGCACGGCACCACCTTGCCATGTACGAGCGCGTGCATCGTGTAGACGTGCGCGAACAGCGGCGGAGCCTTGTCGAAGGTGCCATCGCAGAACCACTGCGAGGCGGCCGACAGGTTGCGGAGTCCGGCGCGCGTCCCAAACACGAGGATGCGCTGCGCACAGGCGGAGTCGTACAAAAGAAAAGGTCGACGGTCGTCGGGGGCGTAGGTGTAGCTAGCGAACTCAGCTGGGATCACAATGTCCGCGAGCCGAGTCGCGTTTGCAGGCGCGGCCTGCGCCTTGACGCGGTTTCGGTTCAGGACCCGCTTGACGTTGGCGGCGTTGGCCCCCAGCCGCGCTTTTGCCGTTGCGCCCACGAGCGGAAGCTGGTCGCGCAGCGCTGCGCCCGCAGCGACAGAGTGCGTGGTGACGGCGTGCGTCATGCTGTTGGTGGCCAAGGCGACCTCCACCTAGCTTGGGTCCGCTGGGTGCGCGTGTTCATGAAGGCGGAAGACGATGTCGCCATCGGCGTTGGTGTGCACGTGCGCCTTGCAGACGTTCTTCTTGTCGCAGCGCCAGGTCCAGCCGCCTTCGGTGGTCTCGGAGGGACGGTCGCGAGTGTAGCCGAAGCCACCGCGGTAGAGCTTCTGTCTCTGGCGTTTAGTGGCGCCGAAAGGCATCTTGAAGGATTAAGGAACGTTAAGGAAAGTCAGCAGTGGAAGTGCTGTGCCTTGCTAGCGCATGACCTTTTAAATGGTTGCTGCGCCATAGAGGCAAACCCCGTAGAGCTGGCCCCATGCGGCATCGAGATCTTAATCCAACTGGCCACGCAATCGCCGTACCCCCCACCCCCCCCCCATTGACTGGGCTGCATTGACCGTTCTTTGTGACAGACATCGAATCAGATAAACGGGTACCCCCAGATACACTGCGGTGTGATCTTAGCATCACTCCACTGGACGACTGCCAAGCAGGCAGCCAGCAGCATCTTCTTGAACATGTCTACATGCACAGACTAAGCGTCATTGAACCTGAAATCACCATGCGCCAAACGGTCCAATGCGCCAAATAGTCCATGCGCCAAATAGTCCGCGCCAAATAGTCCGCGCCAAATAGTCCGCGCCAAAAAGTTACGCGCCAAAAAGTCCGCGCCAAAAAGTCCTGATCCCCTCATCGACACTTCCAGTTTATAAGCCCCCCCCCCTATAATTAGCCCCCCTATAATTATGCACCTTCCTAGAGCTCGAACGAAAAAATTAGCCCCCGGGGGGCTAATTATAGGATTTACGGTAGTTGCACACCCACCGACGCAAGCAAGCGCTCACGCACGCACGCACGCACGCTGACTGTTGCAGCATGCATGCCTAAGCTTAAGTCTAAGCCTAAGCCTAAGCCTGGAGACACTCAGTTGGCCTGGGGTTTGGCAGAATAGGCAAGCGGTGCACTGCAAACGCAACACAGAAAATTCAATTTCGGTTTGTGTCTGTCACTGCCCGCCCGCTGCCTCTCCCGAAAAGCGTTTGGCCTTTTGGAGAAGCGTTTGGAAAAGCGTTTGCCTCCCGCCGTTCCCGCCAAACTCTATCGAGAACGAACGATAGTGCACGCAACGACGCCGACCACTGCACTGTCTGTGCGATGGGCAGAGAGACTGGCTGGGATAAAATGAAGTGTAGACAGAGACGCTTACGTGCTCACATTACACAATATATCGTGCGGGCAGCGTTACTTTTGCCAGGTGGGACCATTCTACCGCACGGAATAGCGGCTGTTGGGCTAAGGCGTTGGCTCCAAACCGCAAGGTGCGGGGTTCAATCCTCAGCGTGGCAAGACTGCCAATAACAGTAACCCCCTTGGGCAAGGAGCTCACGCAAAAAGCCCCCTGATCGCAGTTCTCATTGAGAATGGATCTTGTATAAGGCAGAGGTAACCAAGGAGCCCTCGGTCCCCCTCTCGCCTGAGACTTCGGTCTCAAACCCTAAAAAAAAGAATGGCACCAGCACGACAGACAGAATGGACTTAGACAGAGGGTCCATAAACATTGCCATAATGCGGTGCAGACGGCACACTGCACAACTGTCACTACGATTCCCATTTTAAGCCCATCCGTGCAGCATCGCATGCGGGGAAGTAATTTTGCAATCATAATTTCAGCTCTGTGTGCGTGTGGTCGCTGTCTGCAGGACTAGGCATACAGCGTCTTGTGATTTGATCGTGTACGATCAACACGCCGCACGGTGTGTTTCCACAGGTTTATTCAAGGGGGCAAGTTCATTTAAATCGGATAAATCTCTAGGTTTGGAGGGTAGTTTCATTTGTTTGGATGGGTGTAGTTCTGAGAGCACCGCAATGCATTTCTTGTAGGGATACTTGGAATTATTTGGAGGGTTAGTTTGCATTCATCTCACGGGGTAGAAATGATTTTGGCGGACAGCATGTAGCTGGGAAGTGGAGGGGAGTCCTTTTTACTCCCTCCGCCCCCTGGCCCCTTCAGCTTTCCAACTTGCTGTTTCCGAAGTTTACAGCGCTGTTGCGCAGTGCAATGGTTGCGTTGTCGATCGAGAGTGCGGGGCCAGTCGGAGCGGGGTCGGCCGCGTACGGCTCATGCGAATTGAGTAATCCCAACGTTGAGCAATTGCGCGACCCCTAAAAATTTCAACCAAAAAATAGACATTCAGTGGACTTGCGAATCTACGACGCGAGGTACACATTACGACCAAGAGCGCAACCTAAAGGTGACCAACGAGGTGCAGCAAGGCCGGGGAGCCGCTGTCGTCAATTTCTCACTTCGCTGACGTAATGCATTTAAAGGTTCACTAAAGAAGCACGCGCCTTTTCAAAAGCGGCTACGACCATTTTCTGTCGTGGCCTTGTTGGCCGTTGTCGTTTGAATCACTCCTACGGTCATCCTTCGAGTAGGTTCTTTTCGGAAGTTGGTCTGCAGCGCCACGACGGTCGTTGTGTCGATTCCGAAGAACTTCTGCAAGCCCAGAAGCCGCACGATTTCGCGTCGAAGAGCGCGATTCATGATCGTGTAGACGAAAGGGTTGACGCCGTTGTTGACGATGTAGAAGATGCTGGACAGGTACAACAGCCACGGCCGAGACGTGTACTCGGGCAGGAGAGTAAAGCAGATCTCGAAGAGGATGAGGCAGACGCAGACGATCACCAGCTGAATGGCCAGGTTGACCTCCACCTTCTGCCGACTTCTGTTGTACATGGTAGTTCCAGGGGTTGACTCTGAACTTTCAACTCGGCGCATTTTTGATTGCCGCATGCACGCATGTAGACGGCTCACTCGGTCTTCTGTTTCTTGATCACCCGAAAGATCTTCGAGTAGAAGAAGAGCAGAGCCAGACAGAGCGCGAGGACGAAGCATCGTTCGTACCACACGTAGGGCTTGGCACCAGCTGCAGCCATGTCATAGCTCCAGGACATCAACTCTGGGTAGTATCTCATGTAGCAGCAGGGGTGCAGCTGACCCAGGCCGGTGGCCAAGCCATTGAGCCAGCACAGCCCGACCAGCCAGCGACTGTGGCGCACGGAGAAGACCTTGGCGTACGTCAGCGACCGACACACCGCCCAGTAGCGATTCAAGCCGATGCAGAGTATGCATGGCAGACCGGCGAACCTGCATCGACTACGGCGATTTCTTGGGGTATACAATGTATTAGGTGCACGTTGATATGGCAGCGCAGAAGTTCACTGAGCAGAAGAAAAAAAAACGGAGAAAGCACTGACCAAGAGACGTTGCAGAGGATCCCCATTGAAATGTTGACCAGAGGACCTCCGATTGGGTAGCCGACGATGGTGGAGGGCGCCGAGTAGCCGAGGAAGAGCGCCAACATGGTGCAGTCGGACGCTGCCAGCGAGAGCAACAGATCGTAGAAGCCACAAGCGAATTTCTTCTTCCTCTTCAGCGCCACAGCGCAGACGACGGTCCCGTAAGCGAGCAGACCCGCCGCCGACAGCAGGAGCATGCCCAGCGCAGCGGCGCTGCGCTCCCAGGTGGCGAGGAGACCCAAGGCGGTGTCATTTCCTCCAAAACTCATCCTGTTTTATTCCAGAATATACTTCTCTGCAGCTGCCACAGCTACGATCACGTGAAACTTGCGAAGCCTGGACAGCCTGGGCAAAGCGACTTGCGAATCGCTGAGATTACCTGTCGCGCACCTAATAAAGGTAATAAGCAGCTCGGCAGTCAGGTCCAGAAGCCATGTGACTGGTGATGTGACGTGCGATTTAGGAATCACATGGGTACAGCTACATGTACATCGATTCTGTTGACTTTCTCTGTAGGGATTCAGTTTATTAAAACTGGCAGTGGCCGAAATCACGCGCTCGAATCTCTCACCAGAGCTACACGTATGTAGGTACATTGTACCTGTCAACCTACGGTACCCTAAATCATCTAATAGTGCCTCCGGGGCACTATACTTTTAACCTCGCTCTACCCCGGGGCACTAATTTTTTTGCGTTTTTCAGGTGATAAAACTGCTCAAAGTACCTGGAATGTCATTCACTAATGGGCGTAGTCGTGTAAACACCACTTCTACATCACTACTGCTTGATTTGCGTCCTGCATAACGCAAATCATATTGCACTTCTTGCCCCGGGGGACACTATTGGAAAGGGGGGCACTATTGGAGGATCTACGGTATGTAATTTAGTACATGGGTACACACCTACAACGTACGTTACAAGCATCACTGAGCTACAATAGAAGCTCTTATTGCAAAGTCAGAATCGCGCCGCCTTCAACTGGAGAATTTACCAAAGTTCACGTTGTTCACAAACAACCGCCGCTTTATATCGGAATTTGGGGTTACTTTACGTTTCCACGTTTTTATGTTTTGTTATGTCCATGTTGTACTTTGTTTGTGTTTTGCATGTTGTGATTGTGTTGGCATTCCGTATGCAATTCGGTGTTCCGTTTTTCTTTCTTAGTACCCAGCCTGAAAAAGATCAGAGAATGCCTAATCAGGGGGGACGCGCGGCTGGCGCAGGCGTTGGGCGTAATCGTAGTCCGAGAGAAAAGGCTTGACTCGGAAGACGGACGTTACAGCAGCGCAGAGCACACAGGTCGTCTCAGTAGTTTCATCACAGCCATGCGGGTCGCGGCCGAAGTTGCCATGAGGACGTATGGGTTCATGCAAGTAAAGAGCGCCTCGGCCAACTCTCGTCTGAACAATCTTGGTAACCGTGTACGGTGTAGCGCAACAATCCGACAACTTTAGTGCACCACACACTTGCTTGTAGAGGCCAGCCACATCTC
Source organism: Paralinhomoeus sp. GSCO2_6 (assembly GCA_030248085.1). Lineage (NCBI taxonomy): Eukaryota > Metazoa > Nematoda > Chromadorea > Monhysterida > Linhomoeidae > Paralinhomoeus > Paralinhomoeus sp. GSCO2_6. The sequence continues at coordinate 15,519 of JASAMY010001729.1, forward strand.
AGCATTGAGGCATGAGGCATACGCTGTATTCGCACTGGTGCATAGCAATTTATAGGCAAAAATGAATTGTAAAGACAAAAAGTGATTTCTTAGGAGACAATGTACTTGCATCGGAATTTTGTACAAGGTTGCACAAAGCGAATTTGATTTGACCGATTCATACAAATCGGATTCGTACTAATCAATAGGGGCTATTGGGGCTAATCTCTTCCTCTGGCGTGTAGGAGAATGACTGCCAGGAAGGTAGTTTAAGTCACCTCCTCCCGAATTTAGATCCGATTCTCTGCTGCTCCAATTTCAGCCCGCAACTCACGAGAGTTCCGCAGCGTATATCGAGTGGGGTTGGCGGCGATGTGGCGGGCCCAATTGCAGACTACGGCCAGTGCCATGGAGGCGAGGACGACAGCGCCGCAGACGGCCAACTTCAGCTCGGCACTGGACACCGTTGGAGACGTCGTCGCCATCCCGCGCTGACGACGCCACCAGAGCGCCACCCAACCCGAGGCGTACGCGAGACAGCACGACGCCACCAACACCGACACTACGATGGTCAAGGTGTAGAAGTACCGCTCCTGGAAAACAAAAAGTTAAGACCGTGGATGCGTACTCTCCTGCGAGTACAATTAAGTTCACCAGTAAGAGTCCCTGCACACAGAAACGAACGCATCACTAGATGTGCGACGGCTAGGTATGCGTGTCATCCAAACTACTCATCGAATGTCGACGTACTACTTATCGAATGTTACCGTACTACTCTATTTAAACAAACTCTACGCGCATCGATAAAACCGACCAATTCGCCGACGTCTAAAAGACACCGTCGCAACTTGGGGTTGTACGAAACCGAATTGATTGTCAAGACGACGAAGAGACCAGCAAGCGTCGAGCCCGCTAGACAGCATCCATCCAGGTCATTCTCGAAGTCATGGGCTGAATGTTGGTGGTGGTGGTGGTTGTGGTGGTGGTGGTGGTGGTGGTGGTGGTGGTGGTGGTGGTGGTTCAATGCCAATCCCTCACAGTCGCAGAATCTCGCGAGTGAAACGTCAACAGTTAAGAGTGCTGCTGATTTTTTGCAAAGCGGTGGACTGATACCTAGGTATCCCGGAAAATTGTAGATTTTTTGAAACCCGAACCCCGAAAAGTAAACAAAAATATTCGTAATCGGTCCAGTGACCCTCGAGATTATTATAGGTAGTATGTTTCAACGGTGGGAGTGTTTCCCCTGACCTGACCTGGTCCACCTTTACAACTCCCTCAATTTCCCACTCGCACGCATGCACGCACCCGCGTGGGCCTGGTGGGCACTCTGTGGGCACGCGTGGGCACTCTGTTCAGCGCCATCAGAGTCACGCCGGAGCATTGCGCCAGGACGAGAAAGACTCGAACGGAGGTCAAGCATCTCATCCTCAGCAACGACATCGAGCAGGACTCGTCGTCCCATTTAATGGAGTAGTAGTAGACGGGGTGGGATAAGCCGCGCCAGACGATCGGCAGACAGTCGACGATGCCGACGAAGGCGCTGACTCGAAAGAAGCCGCTGTTGAACGGCGCCCAATGCCGACTCGACAGCATCGCGTACAGAACGAGACCGTAGACGACAAGAGAAGGCAAATAGGCCAAGACTGCCAACACGAGCTGCACGTACAGCAAGAGAGCTTTCATTCTGTCTGGACAACTCATGTCACCACAACGACGACCGGATGTTATTCGTTTTCGTGGTAATTATTGGGTCCTAATCTCGCTACATATACCTACTGTACCTACGTCAAATTGCGTGCGGCGTACATTTAGGTAAGCAGATACATACAATATGCAGCGAGTGAGCTGATCGCTTTTGCTGCTGTTTGCCGAGTCTCTTTGCTCAAGAGTCGCGTTTCAAGGACAGCAACACTTGTACAAATGAGTTCTCAAATTGGTCTTCAGTAAGTGGATTGGTTTCGGTGAGTGGATAACGTGTGCCGTGACATTCTATCGATGTAGTGTGAAACGCGCAAACACACAAACGAGGGACAACAACGTATGCGCCTGTGTGGGATAGGTACACACATGTAGAGGTACATATGTTGTTATTATTATACAGGGTGTCCCACCCTCCTGTCGCACCTTTTGTCAAAGCGTAACTCGGGCCTGGATGAACCGATTTAAGTCAAATTTTGAACACTTATAGAAAACGGTTTAGCTTAGACTTTCGCCAAGTTTCAGCCCAATCTGTTGCTTCGTTTCGAAGCTACAGTTTTGCAAGCAGAATGTTGCGTTTTCCATCCCATGGAAACTGTATTAATTCCTTTTAAATTTTAAATTTGGTAAAATGACGAGCCAGAAATTTACTTTGGACCAGCGCGTCTTTCTTGTTAGTTGTTAAACAGTTCTATAAGATGGAGAACGAAAAATAAACAATTCGTCGCTTTGAAGAGGAATTTCCCTCAACAAAGCTACTAACAAGGAAAACTGTTATGGCGACTGTTAAGCGATTCGAAGAAACTGGCTCGGTCAGCGATCGTCTCCATCGAATGCCAAAACCAGCTAGGACTGGCTTTTTTAGGCCGAAGGAGGAAGGACGAATTTTTAAGGCGAATTTTGAATTTTGAAGGCTGACCTTTGCGCTAGAATCTGCCGATCAGTGATAAAACGTGAAAAACGCATCGATTCGAAAGGCGGTCTGTTTGAAAGTTGAATACTCGCTCGATTTTAGTAAAACTTGGCGAAGGTCTAAGCTAAACCGTTTTCGATAACTGTTCAAAATTTGGTTCAAATCGGTTCACCCAGGCTTGAGTTATGCTTTGACAAAAGGTGCGACAGGAGGGTGGGACACCCTGTAGTATAATTATTTCGAATATTTAATAATTAAAAATTAAATAAAGAATCATTTGGAATTTTTTATAGTTAAAAATTAAATAAAAAATCATTTGGAATTTTTTATAGTTAAAAATTAAAAAAAATAGTTTAGCAGCAATTTTTGGTGACATCGCTATCCATCATACACATACCGGGTCCCTATAATTAGCCCCCGGAAGGTAAATGTTTCATTCGAGCTGTCTGAGGGTGCATAATTAATAGGGAGGGCTAATTATTGGAGGGGGGGGCTAATAAACTGAATGTCGATGTGTGGGGAGTGGGCTTGGCCAAAGAAACTTAAAAGAAATTGGAAAATTTATTTTCAATTAATAGAACTTTGTCAAAATGGTCCAAAAGGTTCTAAGAACAAAGCAAAAACGACGGTTTTAGTGCGTTTAAACCCTACATACCTATGTACTTAGTAGCCGCCTGGATGAGCTAGGTACCTAAATGACCATACATAATGTAGCACCATTGGAGGTCCGACTCAATAAAAAAGAACTTATCAGTTGCAAAAAGTTGATTACAGTGCACTTCAAAAGGTTCAAATGCCTTAGTTCGTTGTCGTTGATGCTCTGCTAGGCATAAAACATCTTCGGCAACACTAATTTGACGTCCAAAGCGGTCTCTGAGTATATTTAATAAAAAAAAGTTAAAAAAAAACTGACCACCTCCTCACCCACCACACGCCCGCGCATCCGTCGCCCACGCGGCGGCTGACCGCATTTGCAGAGCTCCGATGCAATTAGACCGACACTCGCCCCCGTCTCCGCTGGCGATCTCTTGGGGTCCTGTTACCGCACGCACATACAGCACGGAAAGAAGTGTTTTGAATCGCCAAGACCGACAATCACTGAAGGAACAATTGACTTGCACACATTCCTCAAACATTTCTCTTGGCTACGCGGGACAGTGTCGTGCTCGGTACGACCGAAGAGCAGCTCATTAATCCTCGGGTGTGTCCCATAGTGCACTTTGTCTCCTAGCGTCTCGTTCGCCTAGTATTGCATTTTCCAGCCCGAACCTTCTTACATAATCCTAATCGAATCTCCAAAATCTCTTATCTTTCATGATACCGGATGATCTACACTTAATCGATTGATAGAAATTGTAGCGTATTCATGTGAGTTTAAGAAAACGTTCAGAGATATTAACAAAAAGAATTTTTAATTTTGTATGGTACTCTGTATGCAAATGTGCCAACGTAAATTTTCCGAAAATTCTCCGATGCTGTTCCAACAAATAGTGCCTCGCAAAACAATCGAAAGTCGAAATTACCAGAGCTCCCCAGATTACTATTGGAGAGTTTACGGTAATTCCAAATACAAATCTAATTTGAGGGAGGAAGGAGGACGAGTTCACGATATTCGGCTATAATTCTGGCATCCCGAAGGATGGGCAATGCGCCGTGCAAACCTGCCGATGTCAAGGGGATGGTCGCTCAAAGCAGGGCGATCGACAGGAGCATCGCGAAGGATGGCGCCAAACAAGCGCAGCTCATCAAATTGCTACTGCTGGGTTGGTGCGCGTGCGGTTTGTCTGCGTGGACTTGTTTAAAGGCTGCAATGCAACGCTCTTTTTTTGGCTTTGGCTTGACCACGTCGCAGGACCGAGCCAGGTCTAACTGTAGGAGTGACTGGGTCATCAGGGCTCAGGATTTATTAAAACTGCGCTTATAAAGCCACTGTAGTAGTTCGAATTGTCGCGCTGTTCAAAGGCTGGACATGTGGTGACGCGACTGCGATCAAATCAGTCCGGCTGTTTATGAACAGCAAGCTGGCACGTCACTACGTGATCTGAACAATGTGTACCTCTACCTACGGTACGCTGTTTTTCGAGGAGCGTGTATGGCCTAGTGGTAGAGAGAGAATCGGCCTCTTGCGCGCACGGTTCTGGGTTCGATTCTTGATGGTTCCACTAAAACGAGTATTCTCGCATCAATGAATTTTCTCGTGACGTCGCTGCCCTCGATTACCGATGGCGTTCTTCCGAATGTCTTTGGCTAATTCTGTGGCTCTAGACAGGAAGGCGTCATGGAGATGGGTTGCTGTGTGGGCCATTGCTTGCCTCCTAGGTACATACTACCTAGCGTTGCCATCCAATTAAGAGAATAACGCTGTTGCTGTCGGAACTTTGAATGAGCGTTGCCCTTTCAACCCCCCCGCCGTGGTCGGGCAGGCGAAGGGGTGCGGAGCGCAGGCGTTGGCATGGGCAGAGCTCATCATCGTAATCTTTGCCTGAGGTCGTCATCGTACACGTCACATAGGGCTAATTCTCACTACTAAATTCGCAAAACTACAGTCGGTTAACGCGGAAGCAAACCTGTTTAGGTGCTGGCGAGTCTGGCAAGAGCACGATTCTCAAGCAAATGAAGTTGGTGTTCGAGCAATTTTTTGTTCTTATTATCGTTTTTTTTATTATATAATACAACATTGTTGTTACATGCATTGCATGGATTCAACAATTTTACGTTGTGGAAAGTTCGAGTTGAGTTGTGAATCGTACAGTCTATGTGCCGCACGACACACGTACATAGTCACGCAAAGGGTTACCTATAGTTTCCAGATTGCCGAAAGAATCGTTAATTTGTGCTTGGAAAATTGCCAAAGTTTAAACTTTGTTTTTCCTGTTTTGCAGAGATTTTAGTGCGCTAACTGTCAGACTAATTTTATGGTTGCACGGAGTCGGTAAATCGAGCATGGGCTGTACGCATAGAAGATTGCGCTTATTGGTGCTTAGAATCATCCACGACGAGGGCTTCACAGCGGCCGAGATCGAGTACCAGCGGTACCACATTTATGAGAACATCCTCACGTCCATGTCAGCGATGCTCGTCGCCATGGGCGCGCTGCACGTCCCGTTCGAGAACGCCGAGCGGGAGGTACGGTACATACCGTATGCTGTAGACAAGGACATCGACCAACAGACCTGTCTAATCAGCGTACCCTATGCATTCGGTGCGGCACAGTGGTGTGTACTGTGTGGCGTTTGCCTGTACGGATTACCAAGGATTTCGGGAGCTCGCAGACGCCACACTTCGATTTCATTAACGGATCGACGTGGAATTTGGCATATTTTTTACTCCTTACCAATTCTGTCCTTAACAGGCCTCTTTCTAAAAGAAGTTCACGCAAATATTGGAGCAGCAGTTATATCGCCAACCAAAAGTCAACCAAAAGTCGATCGTGACGCACGTTTTAAGCCGATATTTTTGCCGCCTGCCGCCGCCTGCTGAGTGAAATCCTGAGCTGAGTGAAAGAGTGAGTGAAAGAGAGAAATCGCCGCCTGAGCAAATGGTCGTACAAGAATCCAGGATGGTGTCACATCGCTGCTTGCACCAAGAAAGGCTTTTGTGGGGCGTCAGCTCAAACGGCAATTTTTCCTGATGAAGGGCAGGAATCGGTGTGCGCGTCGCCCAGCCAAAGGGGATTAGTGATTCAGTGACCTTGGTGGGAGTTGAGCCAGCGATCGCGCCGACACGACGCCATGCCGCTACATAAAATATGTGCTCGCCCTCGTGTCGCCCTGTTGTTGAAGCCGGGAATTAATTGAGTTGCAGCCGGACGCCCGAGCGGTGTTCGACAAGACGCGAGCGGGAAAGGAGAACGAGCCCTTGAGCGCGTCCCTGCTGGCCGCCTTGAAGCGTCTATGGGAGGACGCTGGCGTCCAAGAAGTCTACAGACGCCGGACCGAGTATCAGCTTATCGACTCCGCTAATTAGTACGCTAATTACACGCCAAAGACGTACCCTGTACCGTGCACGCTGACGTTTTGTCAGAGTGACGTTTGCTGCTTGCGAGTGGCGTGCTGATTCGTTGTCCTTGCCTCACATTTTTGAGAGTCCGTACTTCGTAACTCCCAGAGAAACAAAAAAAGTGTTGACTAGATAAAAAAAAACATTTTCTGAGAAAGCACAAAAGTGCCCGTGTAGAGCCATCACTCATCCCCAACACGCCTCCTGTGTAGAGCCACGAAATTCGCCAAAGACGTTTGGAAGATCGCCTCAGGTAATCTACTGCAGCAACAGCACGAGAAAATTCATTGAAAAGCTAGCACTCGTTTAGTGATCCATCAAGAATCGAATCCATTCCAAAAGCGTGAGCGCATGAAGCCGATTCTCTACCACTGCGCCATAGGCTGGGCCACGCTTCTCTGACGCAATTCAGCTTCTTGGACAACCTTGACCGCATTGGCTGCGAGCACTACGAGCCGACGCAGCAGGACATGCTTCGGTGTTGCGTCAAGACCACGGGCATCGTTGACCTGCCGTTCAGTCTCCAGGGCGCCGACTTCAGGTGGGCAGAGCATCGCGCTCTCCGTCAATCCTCCCAACTGTCGCGGCCCACTCTCCCTTCAATCAGCGACCCAGTCAAAACTTTCACATTTGCACGTCATTTTTTCGCCGCGCGTGAGCGCGGCGCATTCATATACGGACGATAAATTTCGTAATGGTCTGTTCGTTCGTCCGTCTGTTACCGACCGGTTCTCCTTTATGTGTTGACGGATCGGGCCGAAATTTTTTTTTTGAGCATTCTTAGGACCAATTTGGAGATACACCTGTTTAGATTTATTCTAAAAAATTCTTAAAAAAAAATTAAAAACCTTTGAAATTTCTGTGTCCTCCAGCAAAATTTCCGTGAAACACACGCTTAAGGATAGGGCCCAATCTGGGAGGAAAGTTTTTGCGAAAAATAACGCGTGCTAAGCACTGTGCCTTTGCATTTGACCATTCACTCTTGGGTGAGTTTTAGCTGCTGCGATTTACAGTTTTGGTTGTGCATTTTTGACAGGGGTTCTTCAACTTCTGCTTTCCATTGAAGGTGTAGGTGAACTTACCGTAGACACAAATTAAACAAATTTGGTGAAATCAGAGACTGCCAATTGATCTGATTTGACTTGCCTTGACTTCATCATGACATTTGACTTGGCAATGCAACAACAGTGCATTTTGCAATGCAACAAAGGAGATGCAACAAAGGACAATGCAACAAAGCAAACAACGGGGCGTCGTATCATTGAGGCTTGTGCGGCAATTTCACCGATTCCAAAGGAATCGGCACTGCTAACGAATTCCAGGAAGTGCACACCCGTCCAATCTGTGCAGAAGCACAGACATTTTGAATGAAAGTCAACAAATTCAAATAAAGTGCTTTTTGAAACGAGCTTGTTGAAAGACAAAATCACATCAAAAATGCAATTCTCATTTGGATAACTACTTTTCTAGACAAAATCCTATAAATTCTGCACGTGTGGTTTAAATTTTACGGCAATCGGGTAGGAAAAGAAAATAGTTATTTAAAAAAGTAATGGTACAGATAAATAAAATAGCCTTGGCAAACCTAATGGTGCGCTGATTTTGGGAATGCACGTATAAATACTATGTACTCTCAAATTCAAATCGGACGCGTTTCTCAGGGTGATCGACGTGGGTGGTCAGCGATCGGAACGCAGAAAGTGGATCCATTGCTTTGAGCACGTTCACGCCATCATCTTCGTCGCTGCTCTGAGCGAATACGATCAAACACTTCTTGAAGATGGCCGGACGGTAAGCGCGCCTTGGACGACCTGTATACCTACTAGGGATGAGCATGGGCTGGGCCGGCCCGGCCCGGCCCGGCCCAGCCCGGCCCATGGGCCGGGCTGGGCCGGAATCCCAGGCCCATCCTGTGGGCCGGGCCGGGCCGGGCCTGCGTTTTGGGGGTGTGGGCCGGGCCGGGCCGGGCCGGACGTTCCTGGCTGAAACATAGGAATCTACATTGTATGTTATGCATATTGTAAGTAACGGCGACTATTCAGCAGAAAGGAGGCATTAAGGACGCGAGTGCGCCTAAAAGTTCGTCGTGACGGCGTCGTCTCACTGTTAATCTAGCGCGTTGGTCGCGACGTTGCCGTCGTCGTCGCCGTTGCCGTTTTCGTTGTCGTCACGGCCCTTAGACCGTGAGGCACAGACGAGCAGACAACAGACGTGAAGCGACGACGACGACGTAGTACTAAAAGGCATGAGCATCTGGCGCTAGCCCAGCCTCACGTCCATCGCGAGCAAGGCGCTCGTGACGACTGCCAGCTCGGCGCCCTCCAGGCGCCGCCTCTACATCACTGGCTTGGCGACGATAGATAATACATCAGACATGGGCAGCGCCTTTTTTTTCTCAACAAACCCTTTGTGAGCGGCCAACTTCAATTGACAAACACGGTCAATCTTGAGGCCAAAAAATGGTTGGAAGCTGTAAAGCCAGAAGCGCCATTCTCTGTGTATGTGTAGTGAAAAAACGCGAACTGGCGTACGTACATGTACAACTTATTTTAGTGCACCACTGTGCTTATTTCTTGTGATGGGCCGGGCCGGGCCGGGCCTGGAATTTGAGCAGTTGGATGGGCCGGGCCGGGCCTGGGCCTGGTTTTTGACGCGTGGGCTGGGCCGGGATGGGCCGGACTATCTGGTGGGCCGGGCTGGGCCGAGATCTTCAGGCCCATGCTCATCCCTAATACCTACGTGTGCATAATGCGTAATAAACACGGACGATAAATTTCGTTAGGGTCTGTCCATCCGCCCGTCCGTTTTGCAGTGTAACAAGTATAACAACAGTGTGCGTTGTCTTCAACAAAGAAGACAGTAGCGGGGCGTCGCATCCTGGAAGCTTGTGCGGCGATTTCACCGATTCCAAAGGAATCGGCACTGCTAAGGAATTTCAGGAAGTCTACACAGTTCAATCCCCGCCGAAGCACAGAAATTTCGAATGAACGGCAGAAAATTTAAATGAAGTGTCCTTCTGGGATTTATTTTATCTCCTTCTGGGGCCCCCTCCCTCTTCAATTCTGCGCACCCCCCCCCCCCCCCACGCCCCGCAGGATGGTTTCCGACTCTCCCCCACTTAAAAAACCTGGTTGTATGTATGGTTTGAACGCACCCACTTCAGAAATGTATGCGTAGGTATGTAGGTTAAGTACATCTCATCTCACTCTATGAATGGAATGGTGCAGATAATTTTTTTAACTACAGGGAGCGTTCAGAAGACTTCAGCCCACTTACTTGCATCGCTCAAGTGCTCTTGCTTTTCAACCTTTTTCACTGTTGCAACGCCGGTTGAATGCGGTGTTCGCTGTCTTGTCCAGTTTTATCCACAGTTGACAGTACTTTCTCTTTCAGAACCGAATGATCGAGTCGGTCCGACTGTTCAGTTCGATCTGCAACAGCGTCTGGTTCCAGTCTACCTCAATCATTCTCTTTCTGAACAAGAGGGACCTCTTCGCAGACAAGATCCGTTCCAGCCCTCTCACTACGGCTTTTCCCGACTACACAGGTGGGTGGGGGGAGAGAGGTGGCGACAGTAGCTGCTTGAGCAATAGTGCTTGAGCTTGAGCTAGATTCGGAAAGGGACCCCACGAGTTTCACGTACAGCACACCCTGCTGGGCAAAACCTTTGTACCGCGTTTTAGGCGGAGCCGACTACGGCAAGGGAGCTACGTTCATTGAGCGCAAATTTGAAGCGACAAACATGAATAAGGATAAAACGATTTACGTCCATTTCACTTGTGCCACGGACACAAACCAGGTGGGACTCCAACATTATATACGGTATGTACCTGCCAGTGGAGGGGGGTGTTCCCAGAATTCCCCCAAGGCGCCAACACCCAACCGCCTCGCAAACGCGTTTAATTGTGTTTATCTGACTAAAAGGTACACACTTTTTCGTCTACCACCTTTAAAAATTTGTTGACCTCCCCCCCCCCCCCCCTGGGAATGTGCTCTACAACCACCAGTTCCAAAACAAGAGTGCCCCGTCAAGTAGTATCGCCTGGCCTGCCTTCGTGACTCAAGCGATCCTTTTAGTGTGAACTCGTGCTCGACAACACTATCGCAATTGTCATTCAGAAGAACATTCAAGATGGTGGTATGTACTAGGAATAAATAGGATTGTCTGCGAAAGTCACTGGCAAACTTTGTGTCCGAACTGTTCGAGAGAACGTCACAGCTCAGCCACTTACCAATTCATACACAACTGAGCTGCTTGACGACGATGCGCTGCTGAGTTGAAACGCAGTCGTCGCTTCGTCACTGTCGATGTCCAACAGGTCAAGATCGCTCCGGGCGTGCATTGCGTCCATCTTGCACATGGCGTAGTTCTTCTCATGCAGCTTTCGCTGGCTTGCACTAGAACTCGACGGCTTCATGCCCGAAATTCAGAGAGCCGCTCTTGTGCATGAAAGTCGACTGAACAACAGACTTACGCTCTGCCTTTTTTCGCCACGCGTAAGAACGGCGAGTTCATATAAGGACGGAAAATTTCGTAATGGTCCGTCCGTCCGTCCGTCCGTCCGTCTGTTACCGACCAGTTCTCCTTTATGGCTTGACGGATCGGGCCAAAATTTTTTTGAGCATTTTTAGGTCCAATTTGGAGATATACTTTTTTGGATTTATTCTAAAGTTTATAAAAAAAATTAAAAACATTTAATATTTCTGTGTCCTCGAGCAAAATTTCTGTCAAAACACATGCTTAAGGACAGGGTCCAGTCTGTGTGGAAAATTTCTGTGTCTAGGAGCAAAATTTCTAGGTCAAATTTGGGAAAACGCATCGTCAACGATAGGACTAGGTTGTGTCCCAATCTGGGACAAAATTTCTGGGTCTGGGAGCAACATTTCTGGGTCAATTTTGAAACTTTCCGCCGCGTTATTTTCCTCAAATTCCGGAGCAAAATTTCTGTGTCCTCCAGCAAAATTTCTGTGAAAACACATGCTTAAGGATAGGGCCCAATCTGGGACCAAAATTTCTGTGTCCTCGAGAAAAATTTCTGGAAAAACACATGCTTAAGGATAGGGCACAATCTGGGAAGATATTTTCTTTTTCTGGAACCAAAATTTCTGTGTCCTCGAGAAAAATTTCTGGGAAAGCACATGCTTAAGGATAGGGCCCAATCTGGGAGGAAAATTTCTGCGTCTGGGAGCAAAATTTCTGGGTCTAAATTGGGAAAACGCATCGTTAAGGATAGGACTAGGATGTGTCCCAATCTGGGATGAAGTTTCTGGGTCCGAGCAATATTTCTGGGTCACTTTTGAAAGTTTCCGCTGCGTTATTTTGCGCAAATCTGAAAGGCTATGCTCGTGCGTTCGCCAGTACGCGCGTCTGTCCAGCCAGCCACCCACTCCCCTCCCCTACTACGCTACACAGAGCCAGGGTGCCATGAGGCAGTGTGGGCGCCTTTGGCCCTGTATTATGGCAGGGAGGGGGCAGTGTGGATGTCTTTAGGGCGCGATTAGGACGTGGACGTCCTCCCTCCTCCTGTCTCCTCCATCTGCAATTGCAATGCAGACTTTTGGACTTTCTGAAAAAAAAGCAAGGTGGTGTAGCACTTGGCAATGCAACAACAGTGCATTTTGCAATGCAAATAATAACGGGCGTTGTATCATTAAGGCTTGTGCGGCGATTTCACTGGAATCGGCACTGATAAAGAATTCCAGGAAGTGCAGACCCGTCCAATCTGTGCAGAAGCGCAGAAATTTCGAATGAAAGGCAACAAATCCAAATGAAGTGCTTTTTGAAGCGAGCTTGTTGTCCCTTCTCCTCCTAAAAGGAGAAGGGATAGATATCAAGCCTCGCTCCACACGCAGACTGGCTGGCACGCTTATCAGCCAGCTCGATTGACACGTGCGCTGGGCCGTCACACTGATCTGTGCTAGCACGATCGACACACGACTGATCAGCTAATAGCGCGCTCGACGTGTGGGTTGGGTGGGCACGCTCATCAGCCCAGCACGCGGACGGATTGGCACGCTGATTAGTACTGCTGATCAGCCTCCATTTTTTTACGTTCCCAGCCTAAGGACAAACAACATTTGCGATTCTTACTCGTCACACGTTCTCTCCGCAGCGCCCGATTCGTCGCTGGAATGCTTGGAATGTTTGACTTTGAATCGTGAGCGTATGCACAGCCGCTGCACGTGCCCGCCCGGTCGCACAATACGCAATACCTCGGTGGCAATGGTATTGGAATTCCGTTCTCTGATTTGTTCTATTCCGAATCTAATCGCTTATACGCGTTGAAACGTCGCTGTCGGAGACGAGGGGGCCACCGGTCAGGAATGCGCCCACCGTTGATCTGAGCGGAATGTACAGGCGGCTTCGTTGAGCTTTGACGAAAGTTTCAATTGTGTTCGGACCGTCGAGCTGCAGCTGCGCCAACAGCCCCAATCGACGCCAATACCGGAACTGCAGTCGAAGCACCGCTTAAAACGAGCGGCCACAAGCGGGACATTATGCACAAGTCGAAAGGGAAGCTGCAGTATCGTGAAGAAAGGAACCATGCTGTCCGCTGCTCTGGCTGTCGTTGCGGTGGTGGCGAGTTGTCTCATTGGATCCTCCTTCAGTACCAGATCCGACGGCTGTAAGTCAGCATCACTATATAACTTTGTTGAAGAAACAAAACCATTCGACAGACACCGAGCCGGTGGACCCTTCCGGCAATCCCATCCAGGTGGACCGCCAGGTTGAGGCGTACGACAAAATCAGTTTCCGCACCAATGGCCAAGTGCGTGATGAATAGATACATTGTAGCTCGTTGCTCGTTCTACATACATGGCGACAGGGGCAGAACGGTTCAGCTGACGCTGAACCAGGGCAGGAGCACTGGAGTGGTCAGCATGAACGTCGACTCTGCCTGGGAACCCTACGTAGAGACGGTGGTCGAGGACCGCCGCCTCGTCATCCGCTACAAGAAGCCATTCTATGCGAAGTGCTTCGGAAAAGGAAAGCTCAACACCGAGTCGGTTCCGGTCCAAAGCGATTGCACGCCGTGCTACGCACCGCTAGTGACTTGCGCGCCGGCCGCTCCCAGGAGTTGCATGTCGGACGTGTCGATTACGACGTACCAACTCGTCGACGTCGATCTCTCTGGTCCGGGCAGCATCCTCATGGGAACTGGACCATTCCGGAGCAACAAACTGTCCCTCAACGTCGCCGGTACAATGTACCTGCAGCGAGACTCAGCGCACCCGGTTCTACACCGCACACGACTTGCAGGGCCGGGCGATTTGAACCTCAACCCAGAGGTCTCAGGGACGATGACGGTGACGTTTGCTGGGCCGGGCAAAATTCGTCTGTCTGGGAGCGCGCATACGGCGGTTTTTGACGTGGAAGCGGGCACAGTGCTCGCCAAAGACTTTGTCACTGACGACACGCAGCTGACGGCGGACGGGCCAGCCTCTCTCCACGTCCACGCCACCAAATCTCTCACTGGCACACTGAACGGTGGGACGGATTAGCTGTAAAATTGTTTACACCAATACATACTGTACGTACGTGCCTAAACACATGTATAGGCCCATGTATGAGGATGATGTTTTTAACTGTTTTATTGTCATTTGGACTGAAAAGTACTCAAAAAATACCAACATGTACTCACCTTTCCCTCGTCAAAGTGATCATTGGCAGCCTAAAAAATCGACCACCTCACGATTGTCCACGCACACTCAGGTCCGAGCAAGGTGGTCTACTGCGGCAGTCCGAGCAAGGTGGACGTGAAGGAGACGGAGCCGATGTTGAGCTCTGTGCGCAGCGCCAGCGAGGACGCCAAGAAGAGCGCCAACCTCCCCGGCATTCCAGACTGGCTCCGTATGCCCAATTTCAAGTTGTAGACCATTTCTAAGACGCCAACATCGGCACTAGGAAGAAGCGATTGACTAGCATAATTCAGATCTTGATCAATGATAGACCGAACGAGAGATTTAAAGAATGCGTAATCGACGACAGTTCATGGTCACAGTTTTTAAGCATACTGTGTTGGCTGTTGATCTGAAGGCATCCGACTGTTGGACATTTGAACTCACAACTAAACATGGCATATAAAGTAATAAATTTTAATTTCTTTGGAAAACAAACCGGCGAAATGTCGTTTGGCAAGATGTTGTTGTGCGAGATGTCACCCAATCAGGCAATGCATGTACAGGACCAACTGACTGTCCATGACACGCATGGGATGCAACCTTTATTGTAAAGCCGTGAAGAACGTATTGACCGCGACCCAATGCTCGGCATTCTGCCTTTTGTTCTGACTTTTGGTTCGTAGTTCTGACTTTTGGTTTCTGGGCTACTTTCTATAATTTGAATTGTGTCAGAGGCAATAGGGAAAGACAGAGCATCGTGGCCCTAAGCGTCCCTTATGGTAAGATAAGGGGATGCGCCTACCCTGCTTTGAAAAACTAGACAAAACCGATCGAAAAAAATAAACAAAACCACTGTTACCACGTGCTGGAATCTCTCAGGGGAGCTACACGTACATATAGCACTAAACAACTAAAAAAAATCTACTTCTATTTTTGCGCAATTTTTGCCCCTGGAAGCACTATTGGAGCATTTACTGTAT
Organism: Paralinhomoeus sp. GSCO2_6; assembly: GCA_030248085.1. Lineage (NCBI taxonomy): Eukaryota > Metazoa > Nematoda > Chromadorea > Monhysterida > Linhomoeidae > Paralinhomoeus > Paralinhomoeus sp. GSCO2_6. The sequence goes on from JASAMY010001729.1 coordinate 30,711, forward strand.
CCAGGATATCCACGACCAGGTACATAGACCACTGAACCATTTGCTCTTTGATCTTTCTCCTATTTATGTACGCTCCGCACTCATGTTTCGTCAGCTCCTTGCATTATGAATGCACTGCATTGCTGCTGCATGCATCAGCGCCATGCGAACCCGCTCACCTCTCTATGCAATCGTCTTCGAGCGTCATCCAGCCGCGACCGCCCAATTCCAAAACGCGCCACCTCTCCCGCACAATGGGGGTGTATCGCGAGGCTGTGCATTGAAGCACGCCTGGAACCCATTCAATTCTCTTACGGTGTCCCAGCTCCGCATCGGAAGCGACCTTTACCTGGCTCGAAGTCGGCCGCAAAGGCTCTATGGCTTAGTTGCTGAGAAGGGGGCAAAATGAGAAAAAAACTGCATCGTCTGCTGCAGCTGTGGCTCTGCGCCATCGTAATCGGAGCTCGATTTGCAGCGGGTCGGTAAGAGGAAAGAGGGCGAGTGGACTGACAAATTTATTGTAGGAAGAGTGAATTTCCAGGCACCGAATGCGCCGCTGGATTCGTATACGAGAAGAGATTCCACGCGTGTTACCTCGCCGTTGGCAGTTCGCTGACGTTTGACGAAGCCGACGCAGACTGCAGAGCAAGAGACGTCGGTGGACTGCTGGCGTCGGTTCTAACTACAGAAGAGAACGACTTTGTAACAAGTACGACGGGCAATTTCCGATTGCGTTTGTTCGAAATTCAAAAATGAGCGAGTGTGCAAACGGTCCAGAGAGTGCATGTAGCGTTTACGTCCAGCATCCGCAACAAAAGTTCGTCATTTTTAAAGCAGTCGCTTCGAAATTTATTACTACGGCAATACCGAACAAAACAAAACGGCACTCGCTTCTTATACGCTCTAGATCTCGTGAGTACCAGTGCTGGCGGCGATCCAGGCACCTTTTACGTCGGTCTAAAGGGGCCAGAATTCGACCATTGGCTCGATGGCCTGCCACTCAGTTATCACAACTGGCTCGGCACGGCTCCTACGGAGACAGAAGCGGCTGCTATCGCTTACGCTGGCGCCGACGTCGGAAAATGGACGGCGCTGGCCGCAAATACGCAATTGCCTTACGTCTGCAAAAAATATGGTGGGACAGAAAGAAAAAAGTACATAGGTACCGGTATGTACCTATGTATGTAGGTACCTTAGTATCGCATGCATATAGACTTATCCAGATCCTATAAAAGGCCTTTGTTTTTCTTTTGTGAACAAAACTCCCCAAATAATTGTGTCTTAAAAAGAGAATTTAGCATTCAGTGGTAAGTTTCAGTAAAATAAACACGATATTTTTAATTGTGTGCCGTGTACCTAGAGTTCTTCGAATGCCTGTTTTACTGCACTTTAATACCAAGGTCTCATATTTTTGATTCTACAGTTGGTTGTTTGAAAGCTGTGCGAATTTTGTTTCAGTGTCACCTCTTTGCCCTGATTCCTGGACGTTCCATCCATCCACACACTCTTGCTACAAGACTCCGGCAAATTTGACGTCCACTACCTCGCTCAACTCGTCATTTTGCTCGAGCACTGTAGAACTCGCGAACAGGACAAATATCGCGTCAATTCATTCCGCCGCGGAAAACCGATATTTGACAGGTTGTTCATAGTCAAAAGCAGTTGATTACAAAACTCTGAATTTCCTATGGTATAGTGTCCAATTTCTAGAACTCTACACCAAAGACAGAAAACTCCTTATAGCGTCGAGCGCAGCTCTGTGGCTGGACAACACGGCGCTAGACTACACCAATTTTGGTAATATTTTGATTTTGGAATTTTTGGTACTGTATTGCAACGTTTTGCGAATACTACGGTTTTCAACGCGTTCGCTTCAGACACGAGTGACCGTTGCTATGCTGCCAGCACTGATGGATCTTGGCCGAGCTTCAACTGCAGCGAAGAGTATCCTATAGTGTGTCGGGGTGAATTTCTCATTAATTCACGCATTTTGCAGTAACATTACAATGATCACTGCAGCGAACCCACAAGCATCGATGTCTGGCACAAGAGTGGACTGCGCCGCATGGCTCAGTGATGGCTTCGTTCATTCGGGAGTGTACGCCATCACCTCGACTGAAGACGGCGTCAGGAGAGAGGCCTGGTGCGACCAGATCTCCGATGGCGGCGGCTGGACCGTCATCTCGAGGTCGGCCCTCCCTTTCCCACCATCCACTGTCCGACCACAACAACAAACGTGTACAGAAGTGCATTTCTAAGAACATTCTCAGAAAAAGACCTGCAAAGTTGAAACGGTCTGCATTACGCACAGTGCAGACACTATGCACAGGCATTCCGAACGTGTACAGTCAATGTAATGCAGATGAGGTTGTCCATTACTGTGCTCATTGCTCATTCTATGTACAATAACACACACTCATCTCGGCCAGCAATTACACTCATCTCGGCCAGCCGACTCTGACCGTACAGGACTCTGGATGGAAGCACCAGTTTCGATCGCAACATGACCGACTACGTTGGCGGCTTCGGCAACGCTTATGGAGACTATTGGCTGGGACTGGAGGCAGCGTACAACCTCTCCAGCGGTCGGAGCCACCAGTTGCGCGTTGCGCTCACCAACTGCGAGGGAGAGACAAGATTCGTGCAGTACAACTCGGCTGAGGCAAGTCATAGTATTGTGCGGTCGGCACGGGCGTGCCAACTGGCCAATATCCCTACAGCATTTGCCGTGCCCTCTGAAAGAAGGCATCCATCCGTACGGTCAGCTAACAAAGCTATGTAACTAACAAAGTTTAGATGAACCCTTCCAATTTTAAGCCCCTTGAAAATGTCCGTCCTCGTACAGTCACGGTGTATCCAAACTGGAAACATGGACATGCATCTGTGGCAAAGCGGACCACTGAATCGATTGATAGAAATTATAATGTATTCCTGTGAATTAAAAAAGAATGTACAAAAATATATATTTAAAAAAATGAAATTTATAATTTTGTGCGGTGCTACAGTCTGCAATTTTGGGTGTTTTGCCTCCACCGCTTTGACACGCGAGGCATGCCAGAAGCGGCGCGTCCCTTTAAGCTGTGCAATTAGGTAATTTGTACATAGACTCATGGATCTTCAGATCACTTTGAATTAAAAAAAATGGTAACAATGCCAAAGATGCAGGTTCTCGGCGCGACGAGTGGCTACGGACTGTCTCTGGGACCTCTATACTGGGGTTCGCTGAAGGATTCACTGCTGGAGGATTCTCCCCTCAGCGGCAACACCCTGTCGTTCACCGCAATCGACACGTACTCTGCCGGCGACTTCAACGCTAGCTGCATCGAGAGCGCCGACAGTCAAACTTTGTGAGGGCAACAAAGAAGGTTTTGAACTCACAGTCTTACTCGCAAGTCCTTTTAGCGGCTGGTGGAGACCCAGCTGTCCACGAGCGAGACTGACCGGCAAGTTTCTCTCGAATTGCACCGGCAGTGTCGATCGCCTCGCCTGGGAAGCCTTCCCCAACTCCACGCTGCGTCCCATCAGCTCAGCCGTGGTCATGATTCGTCCCACTTCGCATGGAGGCACGTTATTGAGCCTATACTTGGTAGCATTTCTACAGAGTAAGGCGCAGAAACTTCAGGCGTCCCACCGGCAGCTTGCTCGGACTTCAGCAGTGTCGAGCTGCTCTTGGCGGGCGAATACTTTGTGGTCAATGGGGGATCGGTGGAATCGATCCAGTGTAACAGCTCCCTGCCAGTGGAGACTCCTGAAAGTGAGCGGGGGCACAGTGTTGTGTGGCACACAATACTCAAGTTGTGTAACGTAATATTAAACGGTAACTACTACCACTGCATCATTTGTGTATAACGCAAATCGTATGGCACATACCTATGTACTTCTTGCCCCCCGGGGCACTGTTGAAGAGGGGGACTATTGGAGGATTTACGGTATTCTGCTATTGCGCTCGTCGTAGTACGCGCATTATGATTGTGTATGGTGCATTTTGCATCTGTACATTTGTGCATACGGGCCTTTTAGCGGAACAGTTTTTCGGGACGAATGGCGAAGGGCCGATGCGGAACTGCCTCGAGTACGTGGAGAAGAATCTCTCCTCTCCAACCGGCTTGTACACGGTCATTCTTCCGGACGACACGACAGCTACTGTTCACTGCGATATGTCGAGCACAATGCGTGGTTGGACCACGTTCTATCGGTGAGCGGTATAAGGGTGTTTTGTTTTTTTAATAATCACATTTTATGTTCGAACAACTTTTGTTTCCTTTGCCTGATTGTTATGAAATTTGGAACACATAAAATCCCAAAATCTTGAGTATAAGTCTTCAAAAGTTCATAACAATCCGAAAATTGGAAACGAAAAACAAAAAAAAAACGAAAATTATTCAAACAAGAAATGTGATTATTAAAAAACCCGTTATCTGTCCGTTCAAGCATCGATTTTTAGGCACTCCGATCCGACATTTGAGACGAACCGTAACTGGTACTCATACGTCAACGGGTTTGGCGACGTCACTCTGGGAGACTACTGGTTGGGCTTGGAGCGGCTTCATCAGATGACCACCAAAGTGTGGATCGGGAACAATGGCGAACCGAAGATGTCACTGCGAGTCGAACTGACGGATTGCAGTGGCGAGCTCAGAACCATGGAATACGGAGGCTTTTTCGTACGTTTTTTTCCACCTATGGAGTGGTCGATTCTCAAGAGTTCAGATTGGAAGTTCAGATTGGAAATGAATCGACCAACTACGCGCTGCATCTCAACGGATTCGCAGCGGGATCGTTGGGGGACGCATTGACTTCATTCCTAGAGCCGTCGCACAATGGCCAGCCGTTTTCTACGCACGACCAGAATAATCACGGTGGCGCCAACTGCGCCCAAGCGTATCATGGGTTGGTGACGTCACGCCTGCTGCAGTTGCGATAAAGGGTGCCATTGCAGCGGTTGGTGGTACAAGGGCGCAGGCTGCTTCGACGCCAAGCTCACTGGCGACATCCCCGCAAGCTGCGAGTCCCAGCTCGCGGACAATGCGACGGGCATTCATTGGGGGCGGTGGAAGTCGCTGCCTCTGCGCTCCGCCAAGATGCTATTCAGGCCGACCACCCACAGTAGGCTCTATCTTTTTGAGCAGCCCTCGCCTTGGGCAGCGCATGGGCTAGTGGTAGAGAATCGGCCTCTTGAAGCGTTCGATTCTTGATGGATCCACTAGATCGAGGACTTCCCTCTCAGTGGATTTTTTCGTGCCGTCGCTGCCCTAGATTACAGATGGCGTTCTTCCGAATGTCTGTGGGCTGATTATGCGGCTCTAGACGGGAAGGCGGGCGTCACGCAGATGGGTATGCTACGCCGTTGTATGGGCCACTGACGGCCTCCTAGCGTTGCCTCAAATCCAACAACAACAACAACAACAACAACAACAACAACCTGTCGCTTTCTGTCATTGATGGCAATGTTTTTGGTCGCTCTTTAGCCAAGACAAAGAACAGTACAAGAGAAAGAACGACGTGGGTGATTCGCTGTGACGTGGACTGTCGAGGGCCCGACAATGAATACGTCATTTCATCTGGAGACTCTGACAAGTACCAAGTGCTTCGAACGCCATTGTATCACATGGCCGACGTGTCGCAAGACTTCTGCGAAGACCTCTGGGACCGCAATGGACCCAACTTCTGCGAGGGTCTCACCAACGAGCCTGGCACGGAATACGAAGGGCTGGGTCATAGGTTCTACGCTCTCTCGACCTTGAACCATTGCGTTCACAGGCCGGGCTTGGGGCTCTGCAGCCACTGGCGGGCAGGTGAGCCACTTGTGTATGGAAATCAATCGGATCAATGTGCATTCCAAGCCACGCCCAGGCAACCTCTCTCACGTGCCTGTTTACCGAGACTGCGGGGAGTGGCACACCAGAGGCGGCTTCAAAACCAGTGGCGAATTCACGCTCACGGAACCCTATGCGTCCAACACGCAGCTATGGCAGTTCCAGGCGTATTGCAACATGGATTCCCATGGTGGCGGCTGGACAACACTGCTCAAGTTTTAAGATTATTCTGTACCGTATGCCGCCCACCCGTGGAAGATTAATAGTTTTATTAAAAGTGGTGAAAGACCTTTAATTATTATGCTACCACAACGCACAAGTGTCTGTGTCCATAAACAATTAATGATTGGTGTGGTTGAAATTATAATAAAATTTTCTTTTTTATTTGACTTGCTTTAAAAAAAACTATAATGCAAGTAAAACATGTTCCCAAGTGACGCTTCAGCGGCAATTAGCGGCAAATCAACCACTAAATGTAAAAACCAATGACCAACCGACTGCAAAATCGACGACTTAACCGCGTTACCTTTGGAAGATTTGAGCACCCGTGCATTATTAGTGAAACTTACAGCATTACAGCACCCGAAATTGGTGCTCCAGGTGTTGAGACTACCCGTGTAATGGGAGGGGCGGCAGAACGGCAGAACGGGGATATAGTGTGTCCTCGCCACGTTCAGCGCATGGCCTGGTAGGGGTAGAGAATCAGCCGCATGGGAATGGTAGAGAAGCGCGCACGGTCCTGGATCCGATTCTTGATGGAGCTACTAGATCAATTACTTACTTCCCTAACCAGGGCTTTCTAACCAGTCGCTGCCCCAGATTACAGATGGCGTTCTTTCGATGGCTTTGACTGTGTAATTATGCGGCGCAAAACCTGAAGGCGTCACGGAGAAGGGCATGCTAATATGGGCGATTGACGGCCTCCTAGGTAGCGTTGCCCTTAATCAAACAACAACAACACCGTCACATCACCTGGCCCCGTGACATCACCCATCGTTTGTCCGGTTGCAGACGCGTCGACGGCAGTCTCGTGTTCGCCAACCGCAGCTACTGGGACATGCGTTTTGGGTTCGACAACGCGTTGGAGTACTCCCTGGGCTGGCAGTTCGCGACTCTCAACACCAGGGGAAGGGTGAACGAGTACAAGGAGCCGTACTCGAGGACACGCCTGGAACTGGTCAACTGTGAAGGCAACTGGTTCAGTGAAGAAAGAATCGGAACAAAGGTTCGAACGGCTCGTTGATCGAAGATGCCTTGCAACCGATTTCACAAACACCCACTGTGTGTTCTACTTTTCATAACCTATTCCCGTTTTAGGTGCTTTCAAAATATGGGCCACTGCAATTCAAGTTCAAGACAGTTACCGGAGCGGTCCAAGAGCCTTTCACAACATCGATGGACGCCTTCGACAGCCTTTACACCCTGAAACCTAGGGCAATGTCGGCCACCAACTGGGTCGCTGACCGTCGCTTTGTTGGCCCCAGCTGCATCGACGAAGTCGGAGGCAACATGTGCGACATGCTCTCCATCAAAAGCCCCCCCCCCCGTCAAAAGCCCCCAGGTCAAAACCCCTCCCCCGCAAATCAAAATGAACCAGAGAAAGGGGGTTTTGACGGTGGGGGGGGGGCTTGTGACGGGGGCGGGGGGCTTTTGTCGTGCACCGTCTCCGTATTGCTGATCGGTAATGCTCATCGAGGACGAATTTTCAGACCATGGATTTATGATGGCTACAACGACCCCGACACTCATCCCAGAAATCACAAGCCCTGCTGGCTAGTGATTCTCACTGGACCCTATTACGCGGACTGCCACGTGCCGGCTGGACAGCCGCCCGGGATTGTCTTCGACACCCCGGAACTGGGAGGCGCCAACTACTCGCACAAGGAAGTGCACTGGCTGTTGAGAGCGGACGAATACGATAGTAAGGGAACGATGCATTGAGCCTGAGCAGTTGTGCAGATGGCGACCAGTGCCGTAGCCTGGATTTATTTCCGGGGGATGCATCCCCTTTCCCTTGACTAAGCCACTGATGGCGACACTTTAGCCATTGTGCCCCAGCCCATCAGCTGTGCCGCTTACTCCGCGCAGAATCACAGCATCGATGGCTACTTTCACACTCTGCCCGTTGGCGAGACTGTTGTTCAGCGAGTCTGGTGCGACTTCCGCCTGTACCAGATGGACGGCTTTCCTTGTAATGACATACACATTTGTAAACACCAAAATAGTCGAATGCGTCTTAGTCGGGGAATTCACTTGCAGTGTTCCACCACGGAATGCGCAGTTGCGCAGAATGGTATTCGGCTGGTTTCCGCAGCACTGGAGTCTACGCAATGGTCATGAACGATGGCACTGTGAGACACATTGTCACTTGTGACATGCAGACTCGGGGTGGAGGATGGACGGTAGTGCAAAGGTTTTAGTTTTTGCTAAAAGATACATATACCGTAAATCCTCCAATACAGCCCCCCCCTCCAATAGTGCCCCCCCCCCCCCCTCCAATAGTGCCCCCGGGTACGGCAAGGTTGAAATAATAGAGCCCCCCCCTCCAATAGTGCCCCCGGGGGTAAGGGGTATGTTGTGCCATGTGCCTTTTATGGGCAAAAATATAGTGGTAGGTACATTTATATCGTGTATACACACTACTACTAACCAATAATAGTACGTTTCAGCAACTATTAGCGGTAAATCAACCATTAAATGTGGCAAAAGTGATCAAAATCATCGAAAAATCGGCAATTTTGACAGCGAAACTAGCATTACCATTCAAAATTTTTAGGTTGAAATAATAGAAGCCCCCCCTCCAATAGTGCCCCCCCCTCCAATAGTGCCCCCGGGTAAGGAGAGGTTGAAAAAATAGTGCCCCGGGGGCACTATTGGAGGATTTACGGTAGGTACCTATAGGTAGCATTTGATTTACGTTGTCGTGTCGTTCAGAAGGTCCGATGGCCTGGAAGACTTCAGTAAAAGTGAAGAGCATTTCAAAGTTGGTTTTGGACTGCCAAAAGCCGACTACTTCATCGGTTACGAATCGATTTCTGAACTGGCAAATGGAACTGTGGAGTATTTAATGCGAATGGAGCTGACGACCTGCGAAGGCGTGACGTACTTTCAAGAGTACACCCACTACAAGGTGGGTCTGTGAGTATAGTGTCAAATGTTACAGTGCACTCCCAAAATATGGCAACTTTCAAGATTGCTCCGTGCGGCTCGGGTACTTCAACTCTATACCGCCGCAGTTATGGCACAGCCGGCGACTCGCTGTCGATAGCCGATCTGCACGGCGCAATGCAAACGGACTGCCAAGGAAATTCGGGAATACTATGGCAGACCCTGCCAACGCAATATCAGTTTGCGAAGTCATTCAGAATGATGATCAGACCTGCTGATTTTCATCGTTCGTTTCTGCAATGTTTTTTAAGTACTGTGTCTTTCAACGTAACCAAACCAACAGAACACGAACCTACTCCAACACAGAACGAACACTAAAAGTCCAACATACTTTTGCACTACGAGAGGGCGAGAGAGGGTAGTGAGAGGGATTGAAACTTCTAAAATTTCGTAAGCAAAATGATAATCAAATTTTAATCCAAAAAAAAACAGAAAATCAAATTCTGTAATCTAAATCGCATCCATCTAGTAGCTTCTTTAAGAGATGGGGGGTCGCCAATGGAAGTTGATTGATGCTATAGTTAGTCCTCTTGGACGTTCAGAAAGTGCACTAATTTTAACTTGAATTGAGCAATAATACTGTGGACACATGTCGTCATTTTAGTGTGCAATGGTGTGTATGCAATTTAGCATCGCAGTCATGGTCATATGACCTACCCTGCCCGAGTGGATTTGATGAGAACAGTCACCTCGGCTGCATGAAAGTTTACGAAGGTAGCCATGTGGCCAGTTGCACCAAGGCATTCTGTGACGAGCCAATGAATGTAACATCCAGCTCTGACCGCGCTATTCTGCAAGGTACATTAATTACCGTAAACCCTATAATTAGCCCCCCCCCCCCCTATAATTAGCCCCACCCCTATAATAATACACCCTCCCAAGACCACTTTGAGTTAATAAGCCCCCCCCCTATAATTACACCCCCTCCCTAAATGGACCATCGTCTAAAACGCACATGTTTCCATGTCTGGGTGTACCTATGTATGGTCGCGTATGTGTATGTATGCACACGTATGTGCATGTGAGACTGTGTGAGAGTGTGTTAGAGGGTACCAACGTGTGTGCACAGCGCCTTTTTCCCTTAAAAATTGCCTCCACGCGCCTTTTTGCCCACACATCTTCCAACTCATCGACACTTCCATTTTATACGCCCCCCCCCCCCTATAATTATACACCCTCCTAGAGCTCGAACGAAAAAATTAGCCCCGGGGGGCTAATTATAGGGTTTACGGTATGTAACAATGCAGCTATGCGTAGTGCGTAGAAAATAGCATTATCATTTAGACTACTTGCACAACAGTAGCCATGTGAATCTGACAAGTGCATGGATAGGACTTTCTGGATCCGACCTACAACTGCTGTGGGATGACGGAACTGAGTTAGTACTGGAAGGAACAAGTGCGTACCGTTTTCTGTTTCAATCTCAAAAAGAAATGATGCACAATAGCATGCACTTGCAATAATCTAGGGCCGTCATTCATGTCTTACGGTTCATTCGGGTTGTGGGTTCCCGATTCCCTGTGGTCGGCCAATGAATACAGCTACCTTTGCAAAATTGAAGGTATAGACGATTTCGACGGTGGCGCGACTCATGGGAGGCGGTTGCAGGGTTCTGTGGCAGCTTGCCATGCCAGAATGCTGGCACCTGTTATGATTTCCCACTTAACTATACCTGCGTTTGTCCAGGCGGGTTCGAAGGGTTTCACTGTGAGATCGAAGTCACCACGACCACTACAACGAGCACTACGACAACTACAACCGTAGTAACACATCCGACCATTCTAACAACAGTAACGCCAGCCGTTGTGGTCCTTCCAGGTGTGTGTGTGTGTGTGTGTGTGTGTGTGTGTGTGCGTGTGTGTGTGTGTGTGCGCGCGTGTGTGTGTGTGTGTGTGTGTGTGTGTGTGTGTGTGTGTGTGTGTGTGTGTGTTTGTGTGCGTGTGTGTGTGCGTGTGCGTACGTGTACGTGTACGTGTGTGTGTGTTAATCTATGTAGCACTGATGCAGCCTAAGATTGATGTTCTGCATGTGCAGGAGAACTATGCCCAGTCGACTATGTTTACAACGAACAGTTTCAAGCATGCTACGGTGTCTTCTCGGAATACGCAACAGCTGACTCAGCCAAGAAAGCGTGCTATCAGACCGGAAGTTATGGCAGCATGCTGCCTTCCATTCACAGTCTGGAAGAAAACGAATATATTACAGGTTACCATTAAAAATGTGCAACTTTTTTGGCTGTGCTCAGAGATCTATGAACATGTATGTACATCTGTGAACATCTATGAACATCTGTGGTTATAAATTCCCAATATGAAGTATGAAACACTCATTTCACTGTCCAAAATAATTCAGACTTCGTGAGCAACCGTGTGCCTCTGTCCACTCCTCCAAACAGGTTCATGATTGGCTGGAAGAAGCTCTATGACGCAGACACCCAGACAGCGACCGAACTGTGGGAAGATGGCATCGCTATTACATTCACCAATTGGCTGTCTTCGCATGAGAGTTTTGCAAATGATGACTCGCTTGAAATCGCAGCAGCAGTATTCGACAATGACACCAGCCGTGGCCAATGGACAAAAATACACAGCCCTGCGGACACATTTCCGTTTGTCTGCAAGAGATACAGTGAGTTTATTCTGGCTATTGTTTTGTGATGGAATCAATCATTAGCATCATTGTTGCGTCTCAGCATCCGAGCTTTGCCCAACTGGCTGGGTATACTACCCGCCCTCCGCAAAGTGCTACGGCGCATCGCAGCAAGCGCAATCAAATGTCGACTCCATATTGACAGAAGGAGATCCCTGCAATGGCACCGCTGGCATTCCCGAACTGGAACCCAACAACACCTTAATGTCTATCCATAGTGTAGAAGAAAATGCCTACGTTGCAGGTGTGTGCACCCCTGAGGGGAGTCTTAAACTATTGTACTGAAGAACAGTGGAAATCTGTGTCATTCTTAGGCGCGATGAAACTCTTGGTTGAGTCCACGTTGAGTACAGAGCTCATGATACCACTCACAATGTCTGCAGGCCATGACGGCTTCACCTGGTTCGACAACTCAACCTTGGACTACACCAATTGGGGTTTGTACTTCGAAAGACTCAACGGATTTGTACGTAGTAGACTAGGCATACCGGTACATTCGTGTTCAGAAAACAATGGTATGGCATGCATCGCTTCCAATGGTGAGACCTGGCAGAGCAGAAACTGCACGGAAGAAAAACCATTCATATGCAGAGGTGCGTACAATTTGCTCTGCTAATATTTTGATTCCCAACCTTTTACCATACCCCCCAAAAAAAACAAACAAACAACTCCAATCTCCAATGACCACTCAGCGTGGATTGCATGGCGCTCATTGAGGGATTTATGCTGTACAGTGCCCTGTTTTTGCCTGCGCTAACCCCACCTACGCACTGGATTTAGTGGAGCCAACTCTGGGATTGCACAAGTCGAGTTGCGCGGCTTGGTATGAAGCAGGGTATCACAGTGATGGAGTGTACCGCTTGTCACTGGACGATGGACTCTCCTGGTTTGAGGCATGGTGCAATCAAAAATCGTCTGGCGGCGGCTGGATGGTCTTTTCAAGGTACATATAGGAATACCTGTACCTATATCCGGGTTTGCTCTGCAAACTTTGAAGCGAAGGTGCAATACTTAGTGTTCAACATGGCACAGTCAGCTTTGAGCAGCCCTGGGACGCCTACGTCAACGGCTTTGGCAATCCATATGGAGACTACTGGTTGGGCCTAGAGACCGTGTTCAACTACACCAACGCCGAGCCGCATCAGTTGAGAATCGAGCTGACGAGCTGCCAAGGAAATACTGCCTTCGTCGAGTACAGCGACTTCAAGGTTCGATTGCAGCAGAAGGTTATACAGCCATCAAAGGGTATACCAGCAATCGAGTTTAGCTGACGGACTCGACGACTTTTTACCAGTTGACGCTGGAAAATGCAGCTTACTGGGGCACTACCAGTGATGCATTGCTTGCGGAATCACTCAGGAATACCGATGGTGCTGCAGCAGGGAGCCAGTTCTCAACATATGATGCTGACCACGATGGAGCATCTACCAACTGCGCAAACCAAGCCAACCAAAGACAGTGAGTTGCTCGTGCAGACCGCGCCCCTCAATAGTCGTCGTCCGGCTGTTTAGCGGATGGTGGTACAACAACTGCTACGGTGCGCGCCTTACCGGAACCCCATATGGAGAATGCAACACGGCTTCGGACCGACTTTACTGGCCAGCGTTTCGCAGCACCCATTTCGCGAACGACTCCATTGCGCTGGCGAGAATGATGATGCGACCAACTGGCTCTGCAGGTTCGAAGTGCTGGCTGTTGTTGTTGGATTAGGGGCAACGCTAGAAGGCCGTCAATGGCTCATGGCACATAGCATACCCATCTCCATGACGCCTTTCCGTCTAGAGCCGAACTATTAGCCAAAGACATTCGGAAGAACGCCATCTGTACATAATCTAGGGCAGCGACAGCACGAGAAAATCCGTAGAAAACGAAGTCTTCGATCTAGTGGATCCATCAAGAATCGAACCCAGAACCGTGGGCGCAAGATGCCGCCTCTCTACCGCTATGCCACACGCAGCCAAGTGCGTGCTTAGTGCTGCAAACGAATCTATAAGTTTGACAACCGTTCAGTATCGGCTACTGCGACCCATATATACAAGAGACGCTGCTCCCAGAACTGCTGGCCGTCTACAAATTTCACGATATTCGCAGCGACCGCCTCGTCATACACTGGAATAGCAGCGGAGTGCAAGAGCGAATGCGACTCGAGTCACGACTGTGTCGCATTTGCACTGAATCCGTCAGCTGCTGCACAACAATGCAAACTCTTGTATAGTCCGTTGTCTTGTGCCGTGGTCACAACAGGCGATATCTCAACTTGCACGTACTTCAAAGCGATAGGTCAGCCAGTTTTAAGTTTTTTTTAGATGAACATGCATTGGCTCTGCATTTGTTTTCAAACGCCGTCGTTGCAGACGCAGCAAAGTCGCCGATCCTTTACAAAGACTGTGCCGAGTGGCATTTGCTTGGTGGCAAGACGGAAAGCGGAGAATACACGATCAATGTTGATGGCGACCTCGTCGAAGTCTACTGTGACATGCAGACCAATGGTGGAGGGTGGACAGCGCTTGTGAGGTGCGGACAGTTAGCGATGTCACCAAAAATTGCTGATGAATTATTTTTTTAATTTTTAACTATTAAAAAATTCCAAATAATTTTTTATTTAATTTTTAATTATTAAAATATTCGAAATAATTTTTTACTTAATTTTTAAAAGTTAAAGAATTCTCAAGAATTATTTAATTTATTTAATTAACTAATGTTGTAACTGGGTATTTTTAAAGTGTGCATTTGGGATGTATGTACATACTTCTGTGGTAGCATGCATGCATGCAAGAATGCAACAAATCCATGCCCATCACATTGGGGCTCCTGTGAGGTCATCTACTGTATGGATGACCCCAGTACACCTTCTTCAAGCGCAAGCAAATCTGCATATGAAGTGGACTCCTACACTTTGAAGAGAACAGAAGTATCTGATGCACTGTGCATGCCACGTCTCAATGAAATAGACCCTTGAATTAAACTACCAAGCGAACTTTGAATTTACCAATGTGTCAATTGAGCTGTAAGACGAGGCTGACTGTGAGATGGGGGACTTAAGATTTGTGATAGAGAGTTTTTGTGGCTACTTACGCGCACAATGTTGCGCACACTCTCACACACTCACTCACACTTACTGTCCAGCACACAGATTACTTTATTATACCCCATTAATTTCAATGTACAGCGCCATATGTCATGTACTAAAAACACCACTTCCTTCCATTCCAATGTTTGCAATGGATGAGTCCATTTTAAAACCTACTGAAATGATTACAAATGAACACACTCTCCACTGAGTGTGACAGGACTAAAAGGAAAGACAATAAATTTGATGGCAACAAAATGCCAATGATGACATGGTTGTAGAGGTAGACAAAATGAACACCAATAATCAATGGGAAAAGACAAACTTGCCATGAACTACTTGAAAAGTCTGTTAAAAAATCAATTCTTTAAGCGTGTAATTAAAAAATTGTTAAAAAAATATTGCAGAGAATTATTTATTTAATTTTTAACTTTTAAAAAATTCCAAATAATTATTTATTTAATTTTTAATAAAAAATTCTGCATGACAGAATTATTTTTTTAACAATTTTTGTTTTTTAATGTACTTAAAATATTATTTTGAATTATTTAATTAATTAAATTTTTATTTTTGGTGACATCGCTACGGACAGTGCTAGTGCCTTGAGGGCACGTTAAACTTGCATACCGCATGTATGCACTTGAAGAGTGCGAGGCCTCTGGCCTCTGGCCTTTAACGTTGGCCGCTGCCCAATTTTCGTGTAGGTATCAATGCATGAGAGTCTCATTGAGTTTCCTCACATCTCCTCGCTTCTATCCTCCATGTTCACGTACCGTGAATCCTCCAATAGGAGCCCCCCTCCAATAATGCCCCCGGGGCAAGTCAATTTTGAATCCGCGCCAATTTTGAATGCTACCCAGTTGCATTAAAAGTGCATGCACATTGTGTAATCATGTGTGCAATACACGCATTATATTTTTATTCACATATTTATTCTCGCACGCTTTTGAATTCCGGCTACCTGTGTGCATTTTAAGGCATTTAATGTTAAAAATGTTAAAAATAAATGTTAAAATAAATGTTAAAAAATCTGACGAAATTAATAGTGCCCCCCTCTTGAGAGACATTGAAACAATAGTGCCCCAGGGACACTACTGGAGGATTTACTGTATGTACATAATATTGTTAGGTGTGTAATTTGCTGCGAGATGCATTGGATTACCCAAAGACTTTAGCAAACCTTCATTTATTTGTTTATTTATTTATTCATGCCTTGCATAAAAATTAAAATTCAATTTTAACATTGTAGGCGAGTCGAGGGTTCCGTGCCATTTGTGCAGCCGGAGCTGGCATTTACGTTTGGATTCCACTTTGGAAGTCTTACTCAATTCGACAGTTGGTTAGGACTCGAGGTGGTGCACACCATGACCAAAGATGCAGCTGGCTCTTGGAAACTTCGCTATGATGCCGAGCTCTGCAACTCCTCGAAATCATGGGCTGAATTTTATGGGTTCAAGGTCTGCAAACGATATTTTTACGGTTTCAAAGACGTGAAATGCTGTCTAAATTTGCACAATGCCAGGTAGCAGCTGGCAGAGCGTACACGGTGACTCTGAACGCGTCAAGTGGCATTGCCAGTAGCAGCGCAGACGCTGCCATTATCAGCTACATGAACGAAGCAGACTTCTCCAGCATTGGAAATGACGTGTCCGAGCCTGGAAATTGCGTCACTGTCCACGCTGGGAGGTACGTTTTGACTTGGTATATTTTGAGCATTTTCAGCAACAAATCAATATGACCCACACGTGTATGTATGATTCGCTTACAGTAGCTGGTGGCACAAGAACTGCTGCAGCTATCTTCCAACTTCAAAGTTCATCTCAGACTGCAGTGGAGCGCCTTCGCCAACAACTGAGTACAATCGACTAATATATCCAGACAGCAGCGAACCCACGTTTCTGAAGACGACACAAATGGCCTTTCGTCCGGAATCGTACGACAGTACGTTTGCTGCATGCACGATCGAACGTGTGTTTTACTAGCCAAGGCAGTGTCACTCATAGAATTGACTCCCACTCCAACGCATTGCAAGACTTACTGGGATGCTGGACACAGGATCAGCGGCTACTTCCACGTGTTAGTGTCTGGAACCATGGAAAGAGTGTGGTGTTCACTTGATCACGATCCAGTTGTCGTCAAGTCACCAGGACCAGAATTGAGCATCATAGGTACTGTACCTATCATGGCTTAAACTACAACATCTGTAATAAAACCAACTGGCAACTTTGGTGCCTTTTCGAGGTTGACCCTAGAAGCAAATGTAAAAATGACAACACCCTCAAAAGAACTTGCAGTTGCATGGATCGTGCTCACTGCAGTTTTACCAGTCGTCCTGACATTGCAGTTGCTGATGGGAGTGGCAAACAATCCTGTTTGGATCACTACAACGCTGGCAGCCGAACCAGTGGGGTGTATGGAATCGAAGACATTCTCTTCCCGATGGATCAGCTTTATGTCTACTGCGACATGACTACTGGTGGAGGAGCATGGACAGTTTTTCTCAAGCAAGTTACCACTTCAACACTCTGGTCCGTAAAAAAAAACTGTAAACAATGTGATGCGCTTTCAGGAGGTTTGACACAGTTGTCGACTTCAACAAAGACTGGGCGGCATACGCTGCTGGATTTGGCGACGCTTCTACAGGGGATTATTGGTTGGGGCTCGAGCGCCTTCATCTAATGACAGAGGCGACCAGTCAGCGGCACAAAATGGTTTTACGGGTGGAGATGACCGATTGCAACGACGAAATGAGATTCATGGAGTTTGGAGGCTTTGAGGTTGCGAATGCACCAACTGTGTACCTGCAGTTGCATAAGGTTGAGCGTTTTAGGTAGAAAACGTCACTGAACTGTACAAGTTGCGACTCAATGGTTTTGCTCATGGAAGCACTGGGGACTCGCTTACGTCGATCGCATATCCCAATTCGTCACACAGCGGCTCGCCATTTTCAACTTTTGACAACGACAACAGTCAGTCCGGAGAAAACTGTGCCAGCAACTCCAATGGGTACAGTATCATCGCGTGATTTTATTGCATTGCTAAGCGACGCAGCGATTTGTTTAGAGGGTGGTGGTACTCGAGAGAGTGCTTTCAAGCGAAACTTACGGGTGACATTTCGACCAACTGCAGCCTGCCTGAGCCCAAGACCGGACTGCACTGGAAGTCGTGGCACCCTTTGTACTCGTCTCCATTAAAGTCTGCAGTAATGATGTTTCGACCCGTCAGTTTCGCAGGTTAGTAATGATGCACGTTGCCTGCCATAACCACGTTTGTGTGCTTGAGAATGCTGTAAGCGCGGACTGGGTCAGTATGGGCTATACAACTGTACCTAACCTGTTCGGATTGAACCGTGCTCACCTAGTGCATGAACACCTAATGTAGCTCGCTGCTTCCCGACCATATAAGTACCACTTGTAACAAAGGAGGGGTTTTGAGTACTCTGATGTGTTATACAGTGTGGATGAGATTAAAGCAGCCAAATACTGCTGTTTAGACCATAATTTGATGCCATGTTGGCAAATGTACAAATATTAAATAGATCACTCTAGGCACCTCCTCACCCCACACATTTTGGCTCAAAAGACCCACACGAGCTCGCTCTCACAGGACCATTTGCATTGAACGGACCTCCTGGTTCAGCTTACGTAGGTATTGGGTCTGGAGTGTGTCGAGTTAGATTTCTGGCATCATATGGCCTGGGTTGGGGCCAGTCCATCATAGGCGTACCCACGCTGGCGAGCTGCTAGCCGCGTTTCAGTCGACTATCCAACACCCAGCCGGCACCAGTATCACAAGGTGTTCGTTCGCGTCTGCGAGCTGGACTGTCGCGGACCCAACAACGCCTACGTCGTCGGCAACATCAGCCACCGGCAGTATAGACACAACTACTCGCATCTCGAGGACGTCGACTCGTATGGAGCGTTCGCTTGCGACGGCCTCGACGACGCCTACTGCGACGGCATCACCGCGGAGCCGGGAAGCCTGTACGGCGGACACGTCGCGTACCTACTCGGCTCCATGGATCACTGCGAGTACAAACCTGGAAGTGGACTGTGCAGTCTGTGGAGAGCAGGTATAGGTACTGCAAAGCGTGTCGGCGACTCCCTTTCCAATTCAACAGCTGAACTGAAGGCT
>JASAMY010001843.1:0-49550 GCA_030248085.1 Paralinhomoeus sp. GSCO2_6
GACGAGGCTGCAACGATGGATGGGGCCGATCCACACCAGCACAAACAACAAGGCAAACAACCTGGTGTGGGCCGTCGATGAGTAGGCTCTTGATGGCTGGGGCGCTTTGAAACCTGCAACAGCAATCCAACATCGAGGTCACTAGGGGATCCAGGATAATCTGACATAGGGGGGAGTTCTTTCATTGCAAGTCTATCCTAAGGCCTGGCATCGCCATTTGCATCGTTTGCTCAACACACAATAATGCAATCCAACCACAGCAGCACAGGCGAAACGCTTTTGTGCGCCTTAATCCATGGAATGCCCACTTTGCCCCTGTGCTCGTCCTTCCTCTCAACCTCCCTAGCCTACCTGACTGGAAGGGGCCATCCCCCCACCCCTTCTGGATCTGGTAGTGACAGCAAGACTTGCAAATGCGCCCGCACCGACACACAGACATGCACATACGCACTCACGAATGGTTGCTGATGGCGCCGACGGGGAGGCGATGCAGCTTCGGCACTTAGAGCGGCGTCCAGATAGGGGGAAGCCAACGTCCGATTCTTTCAAGACCTGAGACACAACTGGTTCTGCAAAAGCACCAGCACCAGCACACGAACGCACGCACTCACAGAGATAACTGCCGATGACTGGGGGCGCATCGCAAAAGCGGATCGTCAGCTTGACCGGCGTCCAGACGAGAAGGACCGACTCGAGCCGCAAAGGACGATCGAGCACCGTCTTTCGAATGCCGCCAACTACAGCACACGGTGGGCCGTTCCTGTGACCTCTGAAACTCGCGGCGAGTTGACGACGCAGGCGAAGACTTACTGTGAGCTCCTGTCGATCTCCTTGACGGCGGCGGCGTCGGCCTCGTCCAGGCGGCCGCTCAAGGCCTCGGCACGGCACCGAACAACGAAGTCGCGAGAAAACGCTATGAAGCGCGGTCGGAAGTCGGCTAAACGTTGTTGCCCAACTCCAAGGTATACTGTAAATAATGTGAAATAAAGACGCATCGTAACTTGCGGGAAAACCGTAAACTTGCGGAAAATGCAGGCTGCAGACGGCTGCTGGCGCAGCGCAGCTGCAGCGGTCACTGTTGGGATGGCTGCCGCTGGCAGCCTCCCAACAGCTCGCTCCCCCACATCACCAGGCCAGGGGGGCGGCCCTCAGCTCACCTGAACGAATTTTTTTGCGGCTACCGTAATCGCCAAATTTTTTTGCCGCGAAAACGGTTATAGAAAAAATGAGACATACCGTAATCTTTCGTTGCAACCGCGGGGGGGGGGGGTGTTACTACTCAAGTGTTAAAGATGCTTTGCTTTAATTACTTAAAAACCTAAAGCCTTTAGACAACGACAATGAGAAGGGTTCTGCGACAGAGCCGCTGGATCCACAGAGCACTAGCACAGCAAGCAAGTCGTCAAATGTCGCTCCGAGAGGAAGTGCCACTGAGCTAGCAACCGGTTTGCTCTGCTTAATTTACTTAAGCATTTTAATGAGTTACCTAGCATTGCACTCTAGAGTCTGGGATGCGCTACTCTATGGTTGTTCCCTACCCAGAAGATTTCAACAGATTTAAAGGTTTTCCCTCCATTGCCAAGCTTCAACTGTCTACTGTCTCCTACATTCCAATTATTCAAGAGGTTCTGTTCCCCGACCATCACCGCAAACTGGACAGTGAAGCAGTGAACATCGATCTTCCACTGTTTGAAGGCGACATTGTAAGTGTAGTGATTAGGCATGGCTAGCAATGGGCTAACTCGAAACGCGAGTTTTGTTTAGGAAATTACTGATGCGGAGACCAAACAAAGTTTGGGGAGAGTTTCGGTGGTTGGACGAAAAAGTCTAATGATTGACGCTATTGAAGTTGGTGGAAAGGACACGTATCAATCGTTGTCGAAGCAAGAGAAATTGGAGGCGTTGCGCCTCATCGACAAGGTTCGACTCTGCTCTTACATTCCTTTCGTTTGCTAGCAAATGTCTTGCCAGTTTAGCATTACCGAACTAAGTATCAAGGTGGGCAAAAGCTAGTTTTGCGAGACAACTCTGCCTTGCAAGTTGCCGATTCTGGAAAGTATTGGACGGGAAAGGTTGTCAAATCTTTCGTTGACAGAAGAGGAGATGTCTATTACAAAGGAAACTATAGTGAGAGCAGCTGCAGTGACACCAGCGTATGTTCTTTTTCTTGTATTCTGTGTTCCTTTGCTTTCCTTTGCTAGCATTCTTTTCTTGTGCTATGTGTGTTCATTTTGCTTTCCTTTGCTAGTCGATGTCACCATTTGCCTGCCTACTTTAGTATCATCACTACTGGAGATGCAGGCAGGCGGATTTCAAAACGCCTCTACACAGCACCATCAAAGAGGATCCGGCCAAAGTTGCTATGGTTGAGTTCCTGGAGAACCCTGACAAGAAAAGGGAAAAGGAATACCCATTTGGTTTTGCTGGGCAGTTGTGTGAAATCACAGTCTCTGGGAGCATTCATCGTTGTCTGATTGAATTGGTTGACAGCTTCAACCACTCGGTTTTGGTGTATGATTTGGATCAGCCAGATGTCTCCCAGAGAGTCAGACCCTTCAACACGTGGGAAGTTCGGCGGATTGGCGACAAAATGAATTTCAAGTAGGTTGCTACTAAATCCAAACGTTTTGATTTGGATTAGATTAGAAAGCTGGTTTAGGGAGTCCACTCTAGCAAAGGCATTGCTGTCTGATGTCCAACTTTCTAATTTGCCCAATCCGTTTGGAGGACAATCTGATCCTGGCAAGCGTGTTGCTGGAAAGGATGTGCCATCTGCTAGCGGCCAGGGCGAGCCCTATGTCAATATCGAAGGCGCTGTGCAGTCGTCAGTGAAGCTTGCGATGAAGAAAAGTGCACAGCATGGCAAGAAAAAGTTGGAAGCTCAGGCAATGGATTTGAACATTGCTGAGACAACATGAGGTTATAAACCGTTTGTAATTCTTGGATTGAGGCGCATTCCAAACATTCTTAGGGCAGCTGCTTTGGTAAAGCATTCCGTGATGATGGTTACCGACAAGTTGACTGCCGGAATGAAAAACTATTATGAGAACTGCACTGGCGACATTTACAAAACTTTGGACTCGCTCAGTGATGATCTGAAAGGTGCAAAGAAGGAGATGAGCTCCGTAAAGGGTTAGCTGTTTCCTTTCTTAGCAATTAACGCTTCTTTACAAAGACAGCTGTGTCCCTTTTTATAGAACACATGAAGGAGCAAGTCAGTGATGCTGTGACAACTTTGAAGGGCACGGCATTGCTAGCAGAGGAGCATGTCACAGTTTTGAAGGATTTGACAAAGAAAGAGGGGACAGCTTCCATTCAGATTTTGCTTGAAAAGATCGAATCTCTCACCAAGCTTTTGGAAAGCGAGCGGAAGGAGCAGACTTCCGCTGCCCCTAAACCAGGAAATGCTGTGCGGTCAGCGGAAGACATTAATTTGGTGGATGCATTTGATGAAGCTGAACAGGTGCCACAAATCACTCCTCATAAACCGCTTCTTCCTCCACTATCGGGTGCTCGCATCACTCACTTTTCACCAAGTCTGTTTTCCAACACGCCTTGCGTGGCGCAGAGGTCTCAGCTTGGACAGCCAAGCCTTCAACAGTTGCATGATGAGGGTGGGAAGCTTAGATATGCTTTGCTTTGCTTTGCTGTGCTTAGATTTGCTTTGCTGTGCACAAACGGTCCTTTGCTGGTTTAGCATCGAGAGATTCGTTGGCTTCTGTCGCAGACAGCGTCATTGCCGAAGCCGAACGGTTGCTAGGGGAGAATGGGTTGGACAAGCAGCTAGTAAATGGAATGGTATGGTGTTCATTGAACCTGTCGTTGTCTCTATAGTTTTCAGTGCGCTTTTCAGCGCGTGCGTCGCCTCAAACCAACAGAGCCTACCTCGGACAACCGCTACAAGGTTTTCGTCCTAGAGGAAGCCACCATTGTTGGCAATGATGAGAGTGCTCTGTCTGGTGACAGCTCAGACGACACAGCCGGTGAAGAAGACACTGGAGTTCGCAGTGCCAGTGCTAGCAAAAGTGAAAGCAAAAAGAAGCAGAGGATCTCGAAACAGCTGACCGATTATGGGGTTATGGAGTGGGACCTTCAGAGTGGCGGAACCATGTTGAAAGGATTCAAACTAGAAAGGCTGCCTGGCACACTGGAAGCCAAAATGAATAGCCACTTGGCAACAGTGAAAGGACGGGGTGGAAAGAAGATTGTGAGCAAGGCAATCTGGGACTGCCTCAGAGACTTCTACTCTGAGATCCGTTCCCTTGGAAAAGGAGTGCCCCAACCAATTGCCTTTGAAAGTAAGGGCCGTTGATGTTGCTATATTTATTTGAGCAATGCTATTGTTACTTCTTTTGCTTTTCTAGAATCGCCCAGCAGCGACAACAGTTCGAAGGTTGGTGGAAACCTTCAGAGAATGATCGATTCCAACAGTGAGCCCCTGCAGTCTGTCCTTCTCCACATCAAAAGCCACCTCATTTCTGTTCCCGATGAGTTGCTGGAGAGCAGTATGTGGGAGGGTATTCGACAGCTACAGCGGAGCTACCACAAGGGAAAAACAATGCACCGGAGAAGCAGTGGTGACAGCGCTGCTGGCATGAAAGGCAAACAGAAAAAAGGGAAGGCAGCCAAAGGGGACACTGGGCCAGCACAGTCGGAAGCCAGCCCTGCTAGCAAAGGGAAGAAAGAGCTAGCAGAGGGAAAGTCGAAAACTGCACGGCAGACAGAAGGACTGGGGGAGCAGAGTGCGGAAAAGGGAGTCAAAAGAAAAGCAGATGAGAGTCTGGAAGGACCACAGCCGAAAGTTCCCGCACCAGCACCCCCAGAGCAAGCAGTGTCCTCTGAAGAGCAACAGAACGTGGATGCTGCCGCTGCTAGCACTTCGCAAACTGCTGATCAAGCAGCTGTCAGCGAGGCTCAGAAACGATCGGAATTTATGGCCAGAATTGGTTCGTTTTTGCAGTGTTTGCGTCTGTGGCATAGCAAATCAAATCATTGCGTTTTGTTTCAGCTCTCATGAGCCCAAACACCCGAAAGAAATTCATGGAAAAACTAAAGAAGGGCCATTGACTTGCCGAATTTTGGTTTTCTACATTCAGGCTTTGCTTTGGTAGTTTAGAATGTTTTGCGCCTCCCCTTTACTCTCCTTTGTTTGGTCGGAGTAGAAGTGACGTGATTGATGCGGGTGATGTGCTAGCATAGCAGCTGATAGTCAGTGCACATGTCGCACCGGTCAGTGGCAATAGAGTTTGCATACTCGTGCGTTTTTTTAGTTTTACCACCATTACCTTTCTGTGTGTTGGCTCACTAGTTGACAGTTACCGATTTATGTAGTTTCAGTTTTGCCATTTCTAATCGTCCTGTTGGTTTTTAATCTCTTCTCCCGTCCCTTTGCTAGCAAAGCAATGGATCCGACTGAGCAAGTGCGTCTCCTAGAGGAGCAGTTGCGGCAAGCAAACAAAAAGAAAGAAAAGCTGCGGAGCCAGCGTGATGCACTGGACACTGAAAATGAGAAGGTGAAGGCTTTGCTAGCAAAGCAACTAGAAGAAAAGGACAAGGAAATCGCGCAGTTGAAGTCCCAGGTGGACTACTCTAAGGGTAGAGAAAGTATGCTGCGCGATATGCTCACCGAGAAAATGAAGGAAAAGGAGCCCCAGCCGCAGCTCCAGCCCCAGCCGCAGCTCCAGCCCCAGCCTCAGCAGAAGCCTGTCCAAGCGGCGGTGGAAGGGAAGGAGAAGAAACAGAAGGGGAGGCAGGCAGCCCATCACTGCAGCCACGCGTCCCACCAGGGAAAGAGACTCCCAGGTCAGCAAATGGAGCAGAAGAGCCGATTCGAAGAAATTCATGAGAAATGAGTGGAGGGCACCGACTTTGTGGAGATCAGGAGCGGGGTGTTCGCCGCTCTCATGCCAGGCACGAAAACCTTTGGATATCGGACGGAGTGTGGGTCGAACGTCATTATTCCTCAATCGTTCGAAATTCCCACCGAGGTGCTGGCAAAGGCGAAGACAAGCGCCGTCCGCTTGCAAGAAATTGCCATTGCCGGCTGCAACACGTCGGACGACATGAAAAAGGAAAAGGTTGGAGAGGAGGAGTACGTCAGACAGCTGATCCTTTGCTTGTTCGCCGCATTCCAAGCGGACATCCAAGGACCCGTGTATGTCAATGGTAAAACTGGCTTGTGTGTTGTTCTAGTTATGATGAACACTGTGCATGCTTTGCTAGGAATGCGTCCGTTCCAAACCGAGATGTGGGGCAAGCGATCCGATGCGGACGTCAACTTCATTTTAAAGCAGCAGCCTGAGTTTCTGGAGCACATCTTCAGACTGGCTTTGAGGGACAGCGACCTCACTGAGGTGACTACAGCTTAAGTTAAGCGAAGGTTAATTTTGAAACTAACAAGTTTAGGCTGAGAAAAGAAAGGTCGTTTTGAAAACTATGGCTGGAATCTGGAGCAACTGGTTCAAGAACCGAAACAGCGAATCAGTCGTGAAGGAAACCAAAAAACCTAGCAAAGAGAAGTGCCCCTTGAGTATTGAGCTGGTCCATCAGAAGTATCCGGAGCGCTTTGCTAGCAACAATGCGCTGCGTAAGTAATGCAATTGCTTTGATTGGTGTCATCTCTGTTGACGGCACCTTATTCCTATTGTTTTGTAGCCAAGTACCCTCCTTTGGCATCCGGAGACGACATCGAAGAACCCGTGTGGGGGCAACTGCAGAGTGAGGAGCCACCTCACAAGAAGGCAAAGAAGGACACGAAGCAGTCGGTGGGAACCTTTGCTATGCTGTCTGCATCTATAGCTAGCACAGAACAGCTACCCTTCAGACCGTTGACGTCGATGACATCAACCTGAACGACTACAGACTGGACGATATTGAAAGGGCGATGAAGGAAGCTTGAGCTAGCGAAGAGCGATGACTTGCTGCACACGCATTGCTAAGCGCTAGCAACCTGTGCATAACCCCAACATCACCCCCCTCCACTCTCACTTTGCTTCTTTCTCGACTGCAAGTTGCAGTTACAACGGTAGCGCAGCTCCCTCTTGCGTCCCCCTCGCTCCAAAACTGTGCGATGTGCCGTACTCGCCACTTGATGCTAGTAAACGTTGAGGAGAATTGAGTTGAGTCTTTTGAACCTGCGATTAGTCTACTTCTTCGATTGTGTGTGGTTTTGAACAGTTATGAGCTATGCAACCAATTGGTCCTTTAAGATGCTCTAAACCAATTATAATCCTTTACTAACCAACATGCCACCAAAAAAGAGAATGGCAATTGAGCTTGTGAGTTAAACAAGTTTTGCAGCCTTTGCTAGAATAAGAGGACAAGCGTGGTTGCCCTTTTTGTTTAGGATTCTCAGGAAAGTGAATCGTCTGATGAAGAGTATCAGTTGCAAAGTGGTGACGATGACGATTGCTCTCTGTCAGAGGATGGGCTTGTTGGTGACTTATCTGATGACTGTGAGACAAGTTCAGACAATGATGACCCTTCTCCCTCTGCTAGAATACCAATTGTGAAGAAGCCAGCTGTGCTAGGCCAGCTCAGAAAAGGGAGCAAAGCCGCGACTGCAGCTGTTGCTCAAGAGGCTGCACAGCATCTGGAGCCTCTGCCACATGACTTTGCTTGGCAAGACGGAGTCAGCAAAGAAGTGGTTGCAGCTGACTGGACTCCCATGCCCTCTCTTGATCCTCAAAGGACCCCTGACCACTCAACCAGGTCCTTGACAAGCATTTTCTTGGACATGTCCCAAGAAAGCATCAAGGAAATGATCCGTTGCACAAACATAGCAGGGAGACAAGCAATGCCAAGGACATGGCCTGAGCTGTCTCTGCCGAGAGCTGTCAGGTTCATTGCACTCATATTCTACATGGACACCACTGCTAAGAAAAACCTAAAATCGTACTGGAAAAAAGGAAACCGTGACCCGTTCATGGCCAGGGCATGCATCTCAATGACACAGTTTTTGAAATGGTACAGATACATTCGTCTGTACGTGTCTACTGAGTATACCTCTGCTGAAAAAGGAAGTAATAGAATTTTCAAAGTTCAACGCTACTTGGAAATTGTACAAAAAAATATGCAGAGAATGAGACACCCTACAAGCAGAAACCTCAGCTTAGACGAGGAGATGGCTGAATTCAAGGTAGAGACTTTCATTAAGACTCGCTTTTTGTAAAAACCAACCTAGTCCAACCAGAGGGTGGCACAATCCCCGAATTTTTTTTTTGATTTTTTTGAAAAAAATGTTTCTAGACCGGAATTGGATGGGGAGTCCGATGATCAACTCGAAATTTCGATTTTCACACCGTAACTTTTTTTATGGACAAAAAACGTTTTTTTGACTCAAAATTTTTGGTACTTCTGTTTTTGGCCCATAACTTGCGATTTAGAGCTCGAAACTAAAATTTGAAGGCAGATTCGGAATCCTCGTGAAATTGCGCGTCTTTTTGCTGCCAAAATGGCGCGGGTCAAATTTACGCACAAATACGAAAACACGCGTTGAAAATCTGGTTGGATCACAAATTCGAGGTTTTTCGCTTGCGGTTTCTGCAAAACCGGTTTGCGCACCACGAAACCCACTTCAGATGAAAGCCCGTTTCATTCTGCGTCGAATGAGCTATGAACGGTCAAATTTCGGGCACACGTCTAGATCGAAAATTGCACTTGAAGTTGTCGACTGAGCGACGAAAGTCGACTCGCTGGGAATCAAGTGTTGGGTATAGTTCTTTTTGGGCTCATCCCAGACTAAAGTCTTGCGTGGTCGCATACAGGCACGAAACGACTGCGAATTCCCCGATTTGACTACACCCCAAAATATGGCCTGGATTGGCATACTGTAGCGCAAGCGTTACACTGTGCAGGTTTCCCCCATCGCCATTACAGCTTGCTTCGCCTGCCATTGTTGCAAAATCGGTTTGCGCACCACGAAACCCAGTTCAGATGAAAGCCCATTTCATTCTGCGTCGAATGAGCTATGAACGGTCAAATTTCGGGCACACGTCTAGATCGAAAATTGCACTTGAAGTTGTCGACTGAGCGACGAAAGTCGACTCGCTGGGAATCAAGTGTTGGGTATAGTTCTTTTTGGGCTCATCCCAGACTAAAGTCTTGCGTGGTCGCATACAGGCACGAAACGACTGCGAATTCCCCGATTTGACTACACCCCAAAATATGGCCTGGATTGGCATACTGTAGCACAAGCGTTACACTGTGCAGGTTTCCCCCATCGCCATTACAGCTTGCTTCGCCTGCCATTGTTGCAAAATCGGTTTGCGCACCACGAAACCCAGTTCAGATGAAAGCCCATTTCATTCTGCGTCGAATGAGCTATGAACGGTCAAATTTCGGGCACACGTCTAGATCGAAAATTGCACTTGAAGTTGTCGACTGAGCGACGAAAGTCGACTCGCTGGGAATCAAGTGTTGGGTATAGTTCTTTTTGGGCTCATCCCAGACTAAAGTCTTGCGTGGTCGCATACGGGCACGAAACGTCCACAAATTCCCGTGTTTGACAATACCCCAAAACATGGTCTAAATTGGCGTACTGTAATGAAAGTGTCACATTGTGCATATTTTTGCACCTTGCCCTAGCAGCTTGTTTTGCATGCCGATTCTGCAAAACCGGTTTACGCACCACAAAACGCTGTTAAGATGAAAGCCCGTTTCATTCTGCATCCAATGAGCCATAAACAGTCAAAATTCGGGCACACGTCTAGATCGAAAATTGCACTTGAAGTTGTCGACTGAGCGACAAAAGTTGACTTGCTGGGAATCTAGAAGTGTCTATAGTTCTGCGTGGGATCACCTCAGACTACACGGTGTGGTGCAATTTGTGAGGGGGGGGTAGAGCTGCAAACCGACCAAATGTTCGGTATTTTCGGTATCGGTATATACCAAAATTAAGAATGGTTGGTATGTTTCGCCATGAACCACTGGAATGGCGCCTTGTCACGCCGAAAATCACAAAAATACCGAATACCGAATACCGAAAAATTTGCGTCGGTATTTTCGGTTTCGGTATATACCGAAATTTAGAAATTGTGGTATTTTCGTTATCGGTATATACCGAAACCGACCATTTTGTTCGGTATATACCGAAATTTCGGTATATACCGATGTCGGTTTGCAGCTCTAGGGGGGTGGTAATTATGATGGGAAGGAGGCACTTGCCATAGGGTGAGCGCCTATAACTAACTACGGATGGCCTCTAAGCGGGGCGCTTATCATAGGTTACGGTATGCTCATACAACAGCTAAAAATGCAATTTAGACTGCATGTTGACCTTTTTTTGACCAAAAGTGCTACTTCGTGAAAAGCACTTGGTTGGGGGGGGGGGTGCTAATGGGCCAAAAAGTGGGAGGGTAGCCACCCATTTTTTTGAATTATACTGGTACTTGGTAAATACTCGGTGTACTAAAACAAAATAGGCTCTAAATAGGCTCTAAATAAATCTAAATAGGCTCAGTCGACAACTTCAAGTGCAATTTTCGATCTAGACGTGTGCCCGAATTTTGACTGTTTATGTCACATTCGTCGCAGAATGAAACAGGCTTTCATCTGAACTGGGTTTTGTGGTGCGCAAACCGGTTTTGCAGAAACGGCATGCGAAACAAGCTGCTAGGGCAAGGTGGAGAAATATGCACAATGTGACACTTTCGTTACAGTACGCCAATCCAGACCATATTTTGGGGTATAGTCAAATCGGGGAATTCGCAGTCGTTTCGTGCCTGTATGCGACCACGCAAGACTTTAGTCTGGGATGAGCCCAAAAAGAACTATACCCAACACTTGATTCCCAGCGAGTCGACTTTCGTCGCTCAGTCGACAACTTCAAGTGCAATTTTCGATCTAGACGTGTGCCCGAAATTTGACCGTTCATAGCTCATTCGACGCAGAATGAAACGGGCTTTCATCTGAAGTGGGTTTCGTGGTGCGCAAACCGGTTTTGCAGAAACCGCAAGCGAAAAACCTCGAATTTGTGATCCAACCAGATTTTCAACGCGTGTTTTCGTATTTGTGCGTAAATTTGACCCGCGCCATTTTGGCAGCAAAAAGACGCGCAATTTCACGAGGATTCCGAATCTGCCTTCAAATTTTAGTTTCGAGCTCTAAATCGCAAGTTACAGGCCAAAAACAGAAGTACCAAAAATTTTGAGTCAAAAAAACGTTTTTTGCCCATAAAAAAAGTTGCGGTGTAAAAATCGAAATTTCGAGTTGATCATCGGACTCCCCATCCAATTCCGGTCTAGAAACATTTTTTTCAAAAAAATCAAAAAAAAATTCGGGGATTGTGCCACCCTCTGGTTGGTTTTTACAAAAAGCGAGTCTTAACATTGCATTGCTTACACTGGTACTGACACTGCACTTCTTTGTGTTCCAGGGTCGGTCGGGACTTGTGCAGCTAATAAAAGGAAAGCCACGTGGTCAGGGCTTGAAGTACTATGCCCTATGCGACCCTAAAACGGGCTATGTCTACTCAACGATGCTTCATTCTGCCACGTATGTCCCCTATGAAGAAGTATGGGGAAGAATTGTGGCCATTTGCTATTCCATACTCAAAGGGAATGAAGAGAAAGAAATTCATGGCTTCTTAGACCAAGGCTTCTATGTAAGCAGCTTATTATTTTTGCTAGCAGTGATGGACCGGTTTCTGGATTTAGGTGTTCACTGATCGCTATTATACAACTGTTCATTTAAATTACGCTATGGCAAAACGCAAAACTTATTTCTGTGGGACACTACGGCGAGAACAGAGGAGTAATCTGCCAGTGCAGATTATGCAGGCAACAAAAGCTGTTAACACTCCTCTGCTTGTCAAGGGCTTAAAGAGAGGTCAAACTGTTACCATGCAGAGTTCCACTGGTGAGCTTTCTAATTAACATTTTCTAGCAAAGCATAGGTGTAGGTGTAGTACATATGTTGTGCTACCTTTCCAGGTGAAACAGTGGCACTTACGTGGATGGATGCACGAGCAGTGACCTTCCTGACGTCATTGCCTAGTGTCCATGACAAAGCTACTATTTGTTACCGCAAAGGAAAAACTAGCAAAGGTCTCGTTTTCAAGCAGAAAATTGTGCAGCCAGCAACCGCTGACCAGTTTAACAAAAACATGGGCGGAGTGGACGTTCAGTGAGCTACCCCCTCAATTGCTAGAAGTTTGCTGAATTATCAAAATTGCTTTAGTGACCAGCTCTGTACCTCTGTGAAAAAGCACCACAGAAGCAGTCGCTGGTACATGTCTGGCACTTTTCTACAAAGCCTTGACTGGTTCTGTGCCAACTCAGGCATTATCTGCAAGCAGTTTGGCAATTTGGCAATGAAAAATTTTAAAGTAAAGGGTGAATTGGCCAATGAGTTGCTTAGTTTTGGACTAAAACTAGAGGCAAGCAACAGTTCTCTCAGACACGTGTCCCAGGACATGGTTGCTGTGCCATGCGTCAGAAAAAAGCTCACCATTGAAGAAGTGAAGAACATTCGTTTACAAGCAAACAGCGGGATCAAGCACCTACCCATGAAACAAAAGGTAACTAGAATTGTGCTCTTCTGTGCCAACATTGCGACTCAGTGCATTTAGAAGTACCTTGAGTGTCAAGGCCATGCGCAAAGGGTCCAAACCAACATCATTTGCAAAGTGTGTGGAGTGGCACTTTGCATTGCTGGTGACTGTTTCGCAAGATTCCATGAAAAGAAAGACTACTTGTTTGATGACCCACTATTGGATGGAAAACCAATAATTCGAAAGCTCCAAACTTTTTAGCTGTCTGTCTGTGCTTTCTTAGGTTTGCAACAGGGTCCCATGCTAACAGTGCCATGAACCTATGCTGTTTAGAAAAACATAAAAACTTGTGATTTGTTTTGCGCTGTGTTACCATACTATGGTCGGATTTGTTGAGCTGCATTGTTGTGCATTTCTTGGCTATTGATGCAGTAGCAGTTGCAGTGGAGTGTATTGCTTAGCTTGCAATTTGCCTGAATAAAGAAACACAGAAACGGAACAATGGCACAGCAGCACTTGCAATCAACACCTGCCTAAGCATCGCACATATGTAAGCTTAGCAAAGCAGCAAGCACGACAAAGACAGCAAGCGGCAGGAAACACACTGTGTTATCACCACAAAACTTGCAAAGGGGTGTCCAACACTAGACATAAGGGGTTTGCAATCTTCGCGATCCGCATGCATGGTGTAGGTACAGGAGTGCTGTCCAAGGATATAGGCATGCAAAACTGATTCATTTTCTAGGGATGACTTATGGTTTTCGGTGCCGCCCTTTGCCATCCTTTACCTCTCTCTGCCAGCACAAGCAAATTTGTCTTTTTTTTGGGAGTCACGCTTTTCCTTTTTTTCTTTCCTTTGCTTTCTCTCGCCTAGAAAATTTTTTTTGTCTTAGCAAACGGCGATTTTTTAGGGAGTCATGCGGGGAGTCACGGCACTACTTGATATCAAGTGGAGTCACGCTTTATGGGATAAGCTAGGAGGGAGGTGCCAACTTGGGGTGTGCTAGTAGAGTTGTTAACTTAGTGGTTCCACCTACCAGCCACACTCCTAGGCACGCCACCCTCGAGGGAGGTGGCCCAAAACAATCAAGTCCCAATTTTGGGTCGATTTTTGTCGTTTCAGTGGTCTCACTCAGAAGCCCCCTCCGAAGGGGGTGAGGGTCAATGGTCGAAACGAGGGTTCCCATCCCCAATGGGACATTGATCCGGACCCCCTAAAATTGATTTTAGCGAAATCCATTTTTTGGCGGGCATCGGATGCCTGGAAATTCTGTGGAACGCCTCTTAAGGGCCGTAAGCGTGCTTGCAGAGGACCGCCTTGTCAAGGCGAACGGCGCTCTCAGCGCGCAGCCCTCCCGATTCCTCTCTGAGGTGCGGGTGCCCGGCATAGACTACGTCGGCAGAGGAGAAGCGAAAGTATTTTTTTATTTTAATTTTTATTCGTTTGCTTTGGGGTTTGAACTCTCAAGCTCTTCTCCATAGGTGCTACTGGTAATGGGTAGGTATAATTGACGGTGCGGTGCGGTGCGGCGCGGTGTCACTACCGTATGCTGTTCCAAATAACAAAACACATACATTTCATGGCCGACACATGTATGTTGTGAGTATCGCTGTTGTGCGAGTGCTACGTATCATTACTGTTCACACTCTGACTCACGCATATCAATCACTGCCCGCCAATGATCAAGTTAATACCACACTGGCTTGGTTACTGCACCATCAATTAGTCAATTTACAGTGTGGCGCGCTGCGCCGCAGCCAGGCCAGCCTGCAACAGCCTCCACACCGTCAATTAGTCAATTTATGGTGTGGCGCGGTGCACCGCAGCCAGGCCAGCATGCAAGAGCCTCCACACCGTCAATTAGTCAATTTACGGTGTGGCGCAGGGCACTGCAGCCAGGCCAGCATGCAAGAGCCTCCACACCGTCAATTAGTCAATTTACGGTGTGGCGCGGTGCACCGCAGCCAGGCCAGCATGCAAGAGCCTCCACACCGTCAATTAGTCAATTTACGGTGTGGCGCAGGGCACTGCAGCCAGGCCAGCATGCAAGAGCCTCCACACCGTCAATTAGTCAATTTACGGTGTGGCGCAGTGCACCGCAGCCAGGCCAGCATGCAAGAGCCTCCACACCGTCAATTAGTCAATTTACGGTGTGGCGCAGTGCACCGCAGCCAGGCCGGCATGCAAGAGCCTCCACACCATCAATTAGTCAATTTACGGTGTGGCGCAGTGCACCGCAGCCAGGCCAGCATGCAAGAGCCTCCACACCGTCAATTAGTCAATTTACGGTGTGGCGCGGTGCACCGCAGCCAGGCCAGCATGCAAGAGCCTCCACACCATCAATTAGTCAATTTACAGTGTGTCGCGCTGCGCCGCAGCCAGGCCAGCCTGCAACAGCCTCAACACCGTCAATTAGTCAATTTATGGTGTGGCGCGGTGCACCGCAGCCAGGCCAGCATGCAAGAGCCTCCACACCGTCAATTAGTCAATTTACGGTGTGGCGCCTGTAGACGCCTGTGCAGTTTCAAGACAAAATGACGTGTTTTGATTTTTGCTTTCAAACAGTTTGTGACATATCTCTGTAATGCGACCGAGTATACACATACGTGCTATAGCGCGTTGGATAGCGCGTCAGAATGTGATGCTAGGCAAGTAGGAAAACACGAAAAACCTTGACATGATTTTAAAAAGTTGTCAAAATCGAGCATACTATTGACATTATCTCGAGATAGGGAACGCTCACCAAGGAACCCATTTAGGTTTTTAAGACCTGATATGAGTCGCCAATGTGTGACAAGTTTCATTCCAATAGAATAAGGCGTTCGAGAATGGCGCACAAAAAACCTCGAAAAAAACGTGAAATTTTCGGAGGTATTGACCCCTTTCAGTAAAACAAGGAAACGCGTTATGGCGCGTTTGATGCCCCAGAAGAACGCGGTCGCGGTTCAATTGCGCCATAACGCGTCGAAATCCGTTCAGGCAATCAAAAGTTATAGGCGATCGAAAATTCAAAAACCCGCATTGAGAAGTGGTCACATATTAGGGTTGTACGCTGACGCGTACACCCTATTTTTATTATTTATTATTATTTATTTTATTCCCAGTGAGCACGTACACGCTGTACACCATGGACGACAACGGAACGAAAAACGAGACGCCGCGACACGATACAACGAACAACGAGCCCTGATAAATAACTTGCGAATGGCCCAACGTACATGCGCGTACGATGGCGCGGTCGAGTCCGCTCGACACCGAGACGTTTTTTTTGGGAGGGGGTCAATAGCTGCATGCAAAATACGGTAATGACGATACATTGTACATAGGTGCTATGTACATTATGTGCATGCGTGCATGCACATGCAGTTGTGCTATATTGCTGCGTCAGAGCATAGTGATGTAAAGTATGGAAATGATCAGCATGACTAGGCGGTCAACTTTTGTGTTTTAGCCGAAGTGATCGGACCTACCCACATCAAGTTTCTTGCGAAGCAGCCCATTTTGATGGTGTGCATGCGTGCGTGCACTTCTGCAGTGCCATATTGGTTCGTCGGAGCATAGTGGTGTAAAGAATCAAAATGATCTACACGTGCAGGCGGTCAACTTTTGTGTTTTAGCCGAAGTGATCGGACCTACCCACATCAAGTTTCTTGCGAAGCAGCCCATTTTGACGGTGTGCGTGCGTGCGTGCACTTCTGCAGTGCCATATTGGTTCGCCGGAGCATAGTGGTGTAAAGAATCAAAATGATCTACACGTGCAGGCGGTCAACTTTTGTGTTTTAGCCGAAGTGATCTGAGCTACCCACATCGAGATATAGCGATTTTCCCGGAAGTGAAAATATTTTGGTGCGTTGGAGCGCGTTGGCCCTAAGGAATGAAATGTTCCCCACTGATTGGCGATCAACTTTATTATTGAGCTCAAAGCCATCCGAGCTAACCACACCGAAATATCGCCGTTTTTCACTAATTTCCCAAGAGCGTAGAGACATATTGGTGCGTCTGGGGTGACTAATTTTTTCAATGGGGTCTATTCCAGGTCATGGCGATCAACTTTCCCCATTTTAGCAAACCTCTCAGACCAACGGTTGAAGCGCCTATAGAGGACAAACATTTCTTCCAAAATTTTAATTAGCTAATATCTCATTATCAGTAATCAAGTTTTAGGTTTAGTGGCTTGGCATAGACTTGCCATAAGAAACTGTTCAAGGAAATCAAAAAAAATTGGGGGTTTACTCGGCACTTTTTGGAGGTTTACTCTTGGTGGAAACCACCCGAAAAAATGGCTATGTCCAAGAAAAATCGCCAAATCGACGATATCTCAAAATCGGGGCTGCCTATCAAGAAATCCTTTGGGCGTCTATTTTCTTTGCGATAGCTGCAGATGCTGTCCGAGTTTCATATCGATACCTTTAGCTGTTCACGAGTGGCACTCCAAAAA
Source organism: Paralinhomoeus sp. GSCO2_6 (assembly GCA_030248085.1). Classification (NCBI taxonomy): domain Eukaryota; kingdom Metazoa; phylum Nematoda; class Chromadorea; order Monhysterida; family Linhomoeidae; genus Paralinhomoeus; species Paralinhomoeus sp. GSCO2_6. The sequence continues at coordinate 16,930 of JASAMY010001843.1, forward strand.
CCTGGCAGAAAACATGAAAAAAAAGCCACGAAATTGGAACATTTTTGGATCTATTGACCCCTTACAGTAAAGCAAGGAAACGCGGTATGGCGCATTCGATGCCCCAGAAGAAGGCGGTTCATTTGCGCCATAACGCGTCGAAATCCGTTCAGGCAATCAAAAGTTATAGGCGATCGAAACTTCAAAAACCCGCATTGAGAAGTGGTCACGTATTAGGGTTGTACGCTGACGCGTTAAAATAATGTTGAGAATACTCAGTTGTACAATGATGAAGCACTGCAATGATGAAACTGCAAAGTGTTGGAATGCTGGTCAACCAACGCATTTGCATGAATGCTAAAGAATTGCTTGTAACACCTACTCTGTTTTAAATCAGGGTGTACGCGTCAGCGTACAACCCTAATATGTGACGACTTCTCAAAGTAAGTAAAGGAGGTAAAGGAGGACTGTAAAGGGGGACTGTAAAGGAGAAAGTTGGTTGTCGTGACCTGACTTGTGTTACTCTCAACAATTGGACCAAAGTTGAACGCACCAAAATGTCAGCCCCCACTATACCGATAGCGGGAAATGGCGATATCTCTTTGTGGTTAGGTCGGATGGCCTAAACACCAATAATAAAGTTGACGGCCCTTCGATTTAGAATATTTCATTCCTTGAAGTCAACACGCTCCGACGCACCAAAATATTTTCACTTCCGAGATAATCGATAAATATCGATATCGGTAGCTCAGATCACTTTGGCTAAAACACAAAAGTTGACCGCCTCCACGCGTAGATCATTTTGATTCTTTACACCACTACACTCCGATGAACCAATAGGGCGCTGCAGAAGTGCACGCACGCACGCACGCACACACACACACATAATTATCCGCAGTGGCTTCTGTTTGTAGTTTCTCTGCTTGCTGTGCCATTTGCTGATTGGTCATCCTGCTTTGTATCATTTGCATGACAATTAGTTGTGCACAGCAGCTTTGGTCAACCAAAAAAATACATACGTACCTATTTTCAATCCACATGCTCACATTCTGTATGATGAGTGTCTCCTACTGCACTCGAGGGATTCTACCGAACATGCTACATATGTCATACATGGTACATATGTCGTGCATGCGTGCGTGCGTACATGCGCGTGCGTGCCTGCGTGCGTGCGTGCGCGTGTCCGCATCTGTGTCTGTGCGTGTGTGCGAGCGTGCGTGCTTGCGTGCGTGCACGTGTCCGTGTGTGTGCGTGCGTGCGTGCGTGCGTGCATGTGTGTGGCCTGGCTGCGGTGCAGCGCGCCACACCGTAAATTGACTAATTGACGGTGTGGAGGCTCTTGCATGCTGGCCTGGCTGCGGTGCACTGCGCCACACCGTAAATTGACTAATTGATGGTGTGGAGGCTCTTGCATGCTGGCCTGGCTGCGGTGCACAGCGCCACACCGTAAATTGACTAATTGACGGTGTGGAGGCTCTTGCATGCTGACCTGGCTGCGGTGCACCGCGCCACACCGTAAATTGACTAATTGACGGTGTGGAGGCATGCTGGCAGGGGTGCGGTGCACTGCGCCACACCGTAAATTGACTAATTGACGGTGTGGAGGCTCTTGCATGCTGGCCTGGCTGCGGTGCACTGCGCCACACCGTAAATTGACTAATTGACGGTGTGGAGGCTCTTGCATGCTGGCCTGGCTGCAGTGCCCTGCGCCACACCGTAAATTGACTAATTGACGGTGTGGAGGCTCTTGCATGCTGGCCTGGCTGCGGTGCACCGCGCCACACCGTAAATTGACTAATTGACGGTGTGGAGGCTCTTGCATGCTGGCCTGGCTGCGGTGCACTGCGCCACACCGTAAATTGACTAATTGACGGTGTGGAGGCTCTTGCATGCTGGCCTGGCTGCGGTGCACCGCGCCACACCATAAATTGACTAATTGACGGTGTGGAGGCTGTTGCAGGCTGGCCTGGCTGCGGCGCAGCGCGCCACACTGTAAATTGACTAATTGATGGTGCAGTAACCAAGCCAGTGTGGTATTAACTTGATCATTGGCGGGCAGTGATTGATATGCGTGAGTCAGAGTGTGAACAGTAATGATACGTAGCACTCGCACAACAGCGATACTCACAACATACATGTGTCGGCCATGAAATGTATGTGTTTTGTTATTTGGAACAGCATACGGTTGTGACACCGCACCGCACCGCACCGCACCGTCAATTATACCTACCCCTGGTAATTAATGCAATTAATTTACGCGATTTAGGCGATAAAAATGGCGCACAACGATGCGGCGCTAGACATGTGTCGACATTTGGTGGAACAGAAGCGAATCGAACCCCACCAACTGAGAGGGGTGTCGGGCTGCGAGTTCTACATCAACGACAGAGAGTGCGTGAAAAAGATGGGACTGAGCAGACCGCGTGAGTGCACCCACAACCGCTGAAGCTAATTGAACCATTTGTAGGTTCTGACAAATGGGTATGTGCAGAATTTTGTGTAGTACTCGGACGTGCTAATTAATTGGGTCTGGAGGCATGCCTGTAACTGGCTGGGGGGGGGGGGTTACCACCCACCCACTATGTTTTCAACACCCCCACCCCCCCACCCCAACCCCCAGAATTTTCCCAAGGGATTTTCACTCTGTCTAAAACGATAAAAGTGAGTAAATGTTGGTGTATTTCAGTGCTTTTCAGTGTTATATGACCATTAAACAGCCAAATAACACTGCTTAGACCCTATTTATACCCATTTGTTACCAAAAAGTACTAGTATAACTAAAAAATGGCCAGCTACCCCCCACTTTTTGCTCCAGACCCCCCCAGAATTCGGCCATTTACCCCCCCCCCAACTCTTCCAGACCCGGTTACAGGTATATTCTCCCCCCCCCCCTGAAAATTTGAGGGTTAGCATTAGATAAATGGGGAGTGTGCTGGAAACATCCTAAATGCATCAGCTCGCACGCATAGTCAACACCTATGCGTTTTGGAACGAAATGTAGCTGAAATAGAAAAAGAGCTTTCAAAAACCGTGAATTTAGAAAACCGGCTGTATTAACAATTTGTTTAATTAAAAAATAGTTTAACTTTTCTTAAATAACAAAACTTATTGATTATAACCCTGAGTTGCACTGCAGTTTCTCAAGTTTCTAGTTCGAACGATGTCTGTGTCTTGCGCCGTCCTCTATATGTTGCTTTGGGACAGGGGCGTATCTAGGATTGGAATCTGGGAGGGGCAAAAACCCATCTGAGGGGGGCAAAGAAAATGGTGTTTTTCTAAGGTGTCCTCCCGTCGGCAGACAGCAACACTTCTTAATTTGAGAACTTGAGAGCACAGCACCCCACGTAAAATTGGTCGAATTGTTGGTCATGTACGCGCTTCTGGGACTCCGAAAATTTGGGACTCCGGTTCATGGGCTCCGTTCATGGACTCTGGGACTCCCGTTCATGGGCGCGTAAACCACAGCGCCGCAGGCGAAAATTTAATATTTGTGCAATAAATCCTCCTCAACGGCCACAAAATTACCTCGGGAGCATGGTGAACAGATTCAACATGGTTGGAAAGCTCAGTGCAGTCAGTGCAGGTTGTGTCACACAATAGCTGCAGGCTGACCGGTGTTTACTCCATGCCCAGTTGCGCCCGATGCCCACCGACCAGCTTAGTTATATGTGGAAAGCCTCTCTACACACCCGCCTGCCCTTCCCTATGGGGCGCTCAGCGTCCCAGCAAGTTTGTAAATCAAGCTTGTTGCGTGTGTGGCAAGATGTCAACAGCGTCTCAGGCAAAATTTTTCACATTTTGGGAACGCAAATCGTAAGAATATCGACAAAAAATCTGCAGAAACTAAGATATGTACATGTAGGTCAAGACTACTGAGAAATCTGGGGAGGGCAGTCTGGAGATCTGGGGAGGGCAATTGCCCCAACTGCCATCCCCTGGATACGCCACTGCTTTGGGAACATTTTCTCACTGTGTCTACCTTCTTGAGTTTCCACTTGACAATGTAGCAAAAAAATCCAAAAAAATCATTGATGTCAAAAAATTTAATTAAGTCAACTGACTGAATAATTCAGCCCCTCCGGGCACGTCAAAAGTGGAGCACCTCAAACGCTCCTATGTCAACTGGCAACGCGCAGAGACCATCAAGCAGACGGCTATGGGCACCGAAATATTGTCTTCTCCCTCTAGCTCCGGTGCGTGCGTGCGTGCGTGCGTGCGTGCTGGCATACCGGTAATACGGTGCAATGCAAAAGAATACCGTTGGTATTCTCCAGTGCAAGAAGTCGCATTTCAGGCAACCTATCCCAACTGGACAAGAATCAGTTCAAAAAGGAACCCATCAAAAGGAGACGTGACAACGACGAGGGGCACATTGAGACGATCGACAACGACGACGACGACGAAGTTCAGTTTCTGGTCGGTTTGAATTTTGAAATCGAATTGGTGCGGGCGCATGCGCTGACATCGAAAGTCTCTGCCAAGGGACGGGGCTAATGGTAATTGTGGAAAGAGCGCCGCAGGCGGCATGTGTTTTCGCAGGCGAAACCTTTGGTACAAAAAAATTGCCCCTCTGTGTCTGTTCTGAACCGTACCATACCCCCTAAAAACCTAGACCGAAATTCTAAACCATTCAACTGAGGGGGTCTGAAACTTTCCTCCCTGGCCCCAATCTCACCTCCAGAATTTTCACCAAAAAAATACGGGCTGTCTAAAATGATGGGGGGGGGGGGGGGGTGGCGTCTTTTCTCGGTTTGTGCGTGCGTGCGTGATTTACTGGGACTTGCGACTAGATGAATACAAATATGACTTCATATTTAGGCCGAGAGCAGCGGCGCCGGAAGCGCCAAGAAGCGTCGACTGGACGAGGTCTGTGTTTGGGCTTCTATTTTCCCCATTTTCCTCATTAAATCCCTTAAAAATTACCGACAAATTGCAGACTGAGGAGCTGCTAAAGTCTTCGGACGGCGAAGGCGTGGTGGATTTCGACAAATTCTGGGCTCAGAACGACCCAATTGTACAAAAACTGCACGACACGCTCACGCATATACGCAGCCAAACGAGTCAGCTCGATTTCGTGGCTAATCAGGACGCCACATCCGACAAAGCGGAGGTATTCCGGTGTATGCGCGTTTTATTTTATGTATGCTTACCGTAAATCCTCTAGTAGTGCCTCCCCCCCCCCCCACGAACGGTGCCCACCCCCCAAAAGATTTACAGTATTTCTTTCTACGTAACGCTTTCTCCTTTAAGGGTTTTTAAGGGTTTTTAGATTTTATTTTAGATTTTTAAGGGTTTTTAGGTTTAAGGGTTTTTAGATTTTTAGATATTTTAGATTTTCAAAAGTGCTCGAGTATTACCCAATATGCTGGCATTCAGAGCAAATCAGCCGCACTCACGGATGCAGAAGTGGCCACAAACGGACAGTCCAGCTCGAAGCCTGACCCCAGCGAAATCCTAGTCATCCAAGATGAGACCGAGCCGGAACCGCTCTCGCAAATTCCGCCCGCCGCCGTCGAAAGCACGACACATTTTTATTTTGACGAATTTTAATTTTTTTTCGTCGACTCCCTCCGGGAGTCGAACTCGCGGACTGGGATTGGGGGTGGCGTTTTGCGCAATTCTATAACTTTTTCGTTTTAATTTTACTATTGAAATTCGCGCGCAGACCGCGCGGCGTCGTCCTCGGCGCCCGGGAATATCACCGCCGCTGTCCGTCGCTTTTCCGACGGTTTAATGGCGAAATTTTCCGAGAAAATGCAGAAAACTTCGGCCGACGTTCAAAGGCATTACGACGCGAATAAGCAGGTGATACATGGCTACCTATTTTGTTGTGCTGAAGGGGTCTGAAATGTTTCAATACCTGTATATATTTGGTCGCCGTACCAGTGTGTTTGTTGTGGCTCTGGCTGTTGTATTCGCTGTTGTATAGCAACCAAGCCTACCCCTTCCTCTCCTTACCCAAAAATCCCCTCTTTTATTAAAAAACATAAATAAATTTTCGAGATTGAAACCATCTCTATATTTGGCCATAAAATAGCAAAATAACGCCATTTAGACCCTATGTTGACGCCTTTTGACCAAAAAGTACGCATTTGACGCCGTTTTGGTGAAAATTCTCCTTTCTCGAGTCTCTCCCCTTCGAAGGACCATTTACCCCCCCCGGTCCACCCTCCCCCACTCAGCCAGACCCGTTTTACAGGTATAACTTACAGTAAGCTAGATATCTGTCCTAAATATGGGGTTGGCTGGAATGAGCAGTCCACTGGGCAACACGTATTTGTCGCTCATTGAAGATATTTCTCAAGATGGCATATAATTCATTGTAAAATTCTTACTAGCTAAAACTAATGGGCTCAATTGTTGTAAATATCAAAGCACCAGGCCATAAATTATCAAGGATATTATAGAGTGATTGATATTATCCCGAAAATTTTGGATTCTAGGACGCCGACACATTTGAGTGGAAAATGAACGTCAGACGAAGACTGCTTGTGTGTCTGCGCCAAGTGGGTTTGTTGTATGCGTCAGGATAGGGCTTTAAATTTCTTTACTTAAAATAATATCATTTTTGAAGTATTTTTTTACACTTTTCTTCTCACACACACCGAGAGCACCACCGTTGTCGCAGTGACAGTAAATGCGATAGTTGTTCTGTTCGGTCAGTAAACGCAGGCATAGTGTTTGTTTGTCCAATTAACAAACTCATTTGTCAAAGCTAAGTCTTGTCTAGCTAAGTTTTGTAGTGCGTACCCACGTCCACTGGACCGGCAATCCCGAGACGTGCGTTCAATTCCCCATCGCGCCATTTGCCATTTCTCCTCAACACTTTTCAATACGAACTTCTTCTTCTTCTTGCGAGTGGAGAAAAGCAAAGGGAACTGTTGTTGTTGTTGAGGAGATGGGCAAGGACTGCTGGCTGTTCGCCGTGGGCAGCACGATCAACGGGGCGGGCAGTTTCAATAGCGATATGGACCTCTGCTTCGTCTGCCCACACCACACCCTGGGCACCGATACCGACCGCAAGTGCGTCTGCCTGCACGCACGCACGCACGCGCGCACGTAGGCATGTACACATGGCACGCATGTACCAACACCCACTGCTACTCACGGATGAAAATGCAGAAATCACTCACTTACGCACTGACAGGCACGCACGCGCACGCACGCACGCACCGGCACGAGCTCGCACGCCCGTGCCTGCCCATACCTGTAACTGGGGGGGGGGCACTATTCCACCCCCCCAACCCCCAGAATTTTCCCAAGGGATTTTCATCCTGTCTTTCACCATATTTATACCCATTTTCGACCAAAAATGCCAGTGTAACTCAAAAAAATGGCAGCTACCTTCTCCCACCTTTTGCTCCAGACAACCCCCCTCCCAGAATTCGGCCATTTACCCCCCCCCCTCTTTCCAGACCGGGTTACTGGTATGCCCGTGCCGTTCGAAACGAGCGACCGCCAAACCGTTTCCCACCGCAATAGACTCGTTCACAATGTACGATTGTACACGAGTGGCGCATGCGTGTTGGTTCTTGAGTTTCGCGCTGGCGGTGCTGCGTCGCGTGCGGCGGGCGCTGTTCCGTAGCGGCGCCCGGTCGGCGTCCCTGATCCCAGCCAAGGTGCCCATTGTCCGCTTCGCCGTCCCAGACGAGCGCGCCGGCGGCGAGACCGAGCTCGAGGTCGACCTCAACTGCAACAACGTCGCCGGAGTGCACAACTCACATCTCATGCACTACTACTCGCTGTGAGCGCCTGTGCGCGACTGCGTGAGAGTGTGCGTGTCTGTTTGCCTGAATGTGTACGTGCGTGCGCGAGTGCTAGTGCGTGCGTGCGTGCGTGCGTGCACTGCTTACTGAGCCGAACGGTCAGGGTGGACGAGCGCTTTCCCGCGCTGACGCTGGCCGTCAAGCACTGGGCCATACGAGCCGAAATCAACGACGCCATGACGGGCACGTTCAACAGGTGGGCGACTAATTAACCTAATTACCTTGTGGAATTTTCGTTTTATGTTTTGCGGTCGATCTTTAAGGCCCTCTGGAATTATGAACACATGCGTTCGTACTTAAATTAATATTATTTCGACGATTTTTTTCAGCTACTCCCTGATCCTGCTGACGTTGCACTTCCTACAGTGCGGAGTGACGCCCGCGGTGCTGCCCAACCTGCAGGAGCTGTTTCCGCAGCTCTTCAGCGGCGATAGCAGCGTCTTGGACCTGCAGCTCTTTCAGCCCTTCCCCGCCGAAATACCCGGTGCGTTATGGTAGCCGTACCTGTAACGGGGGGGGGGGGTTCAGTCCCCCAGTGAGGCGGACCCTACCCCACCCCACCCGAGTTACCAGATTTTGCTCAGCCATCCTCAGACAGATGAAAATGCGTAACTTTGCGACCATCTAGTGAAGCAGCAAAAGCCAAAATAGCGCTATATATTTGTTTATTTGAACGAGAACCGGCTGCTTGCGCGCTATTTTGGTGCGGGTACGAGAACGTCGCAGCGTCACTGGCCAAACAAACAAAGTGGGGCCGACTCAAAAAAAAAAACAAAATAAGAAAATGTAGATAATGCTAATCATCTAATTAGGGACTTTCAGGTCGATACGAGAATCAGCAGAGTCTCGGCGAGCTGCTGTGCGGCTTCTTCCACTACTACGCGCATTTTCCGTTCGAGACCACCGCCATTTCCGTGCGCGGCGCCCGCGCTTTTCCCAGGTTCGTGCGTGCGTGCGTGCGTGTCTGTTCGTGCGTGTGTGACGGTGCGTTCGCGCGCGTTGATTACACCGTATATCCTGCCTCTACTGTGGTCCAACATGAGGTAGTCACTGCAGTACGCAGTTTGATATGCGGCGGTGCGGTTGTTTGTCATTGCTCCGAAAATTAGGGGAGGGGGGGTGGCATTGCTAAGAACAGTCTCCAGTCGGTTGTAGACGCGAGTTGGACCCGTCCCAGACCTCCCACTTCAAGGTGTTCATCGAGGAGCCGTTCGATTTCAAGAACACCGCTCGCTGCGTCATCAAGCCGGACAAATTCAAAGTCATTTTTTTAATATTTATTTGTGTAATTTTATTTGTAATCGAATATTTAGAAAATCCGAGCGGAGTTCCGAAGGGCCTATCAGGCGCTGTTACAGAATGGGCCCTCCCTCAAATCCCTAAACGTGGTCGTCTGAAGTGTCGAAATGTAAATTTTGAGTTTTGGCTGTAAGATTTAGGTGAGTTTGAAGTTGAAGTGCGTCTGCAATCGTTGTACCTGCGCTGAAGGCGGAGGATTGAATAAAGTGAGGTGCGGCGGGATTTTGGTGCGCTTTTAACAGTGCGGGGTGACGAATTAAAGCGACTGTTAAAACGCACCAAAATCCCGACCGCTTGAGAACCCGTTGCAAAGATACTCGGTCTTGTGGCGCGTACGCACGGCACGCACACACGCACAGGCGTGCTCATCTGCCAACTCCTTCGAATTCCAATTTACCCCCCCCCCACCGCCCTGCACACACGCACACACACACGGACACACACCGACTCTTCCTGACCCACATTTCATGCTCGAATGATGTTGAAGTGTCGTTGTATATCTACTGTTAGCAGCGTTGCAGCGCTGGGTTCCAACAGAAGTCCTTGATTTCTTGAGTAACAGACAAATGAGTTCCTTGCACAAAACTCCGTGCCGCAGCCAAGACCGCAAATTGCAGTTGCACAGAACAATCACATTGTTACAGTAAGCCCGTATTTCTTTCAACGTCAGTCACGCGGCCTCTTTCGGTGCCTGATGAGAGCGGCGGCCGATCGCAGCGCCAAAGTCAACCATAGGAATACGGCAATTAGTACGCTCTCCACTATGACAAAGACGCAGAACATTAGGACCACCCTTGCAGTGGAGTTGCCTGCAATTCAACGAGTGCGGCTTTTAGATATTTGAAATCGGATATGGGATATATGGGATATGGGATTGGGATATAGCGGTAATCGCCTCGGGGATATAGCGCCTCGGAACGACATAAAATGTTAAAAAGGTGAAATAACAAGCTAAAACTATTTTTTTAGTCGCATTTAAATTGTGCGTGTAGGCCTTCGTATACCTCCCAGGTTGGTGTCTTCCACGAATTCACTTGGGTCGAATGGTGCGAATATCCGCAAGTGCAATGAGATGTCGTAGAGAAATTGCGAAATTCCGATTAAAACAATCAATACGAAGGTTCCAACGATGTTGACGAGCTGATAATTGAAAGGAGTACTGGTGAGCGAGTTGTGTGCGCGTGCGTGCGTGCGTAGACACTGCCTAAACGTAAACTCCGTGTCGTGCCAATGCTAAAGCTACCGTGCCTGTAGGACTATAGCGGGGTACAAAAATGTCTCCTTTTCAAAGTAGGCGCCATAAAATGCCAAGGTGTAGAACAGGAGCGAGATCACGGCAGTGATGATGTGATGGCTCGCTTCCGCTAGCGAATTTGAAGCCGAGACCTGTTCGAAGGTCAACCTCACTGTCTCCAAACTCATAAGGGCGCTGAGGACGTAGACGCCGGTCTGGAAAGAAAGCAAAGTCAAAGCCGACTAGGCAAGCACGCACCACACACGCACGCACGCACGCACGCGCGCACACACACCGTCGCCCGAACGCAGAAGCAGCATAAGAACGTAGGGTCCGTTTCGTCGACCACGGACGAGTGGACGCGTTTCACGAAAACTGCTTGCGCCACCTTTTTCAGCATCCTTCTCGCAGCGAAGTCAAGCGAGCGCTTCTCTCCTCGAACATTGTGTTTACTTAGCGTTGTGTCGCTGGCTTGTGTGTACAGCGCTTACAGCGCCAGAGCACGTAATCCCTGGGGTGCGTCGAATCGGTATCTGCTGCACTGCACGTACTGTACGTATCTAGGTACACGTAGTGTAGGAGGTGGGGAGGGGGTGGTTTGACAAGGCTGTCGCAAAGGGAGAGAGGACCAACATGGATGCAGAGAGAGTAACAGATGAAAGCGCGTGCCGCTCACGTGAGAGGCCTGATCGAGTTCTGCCTTGCCAAACCCCATCCAACTCGTCTCTCCCCCCCCCCCCCTCAGTTGCTCAGCCATCGATCGTGCAAAGTCATGTCAAGCTGGAGGATTTACGGTAACTGTTTGCGCATGTACAGTGCGAAAAAAGTTCGAAAAAATGGGAGTGTCTTTCTTGGCAGCCAGCAGCGGAGCCGACACCCTCATCGGGTGTCGAACCCGCGTTGCTCAGCTTGAGGCTCTGTGCAGTGGCGTTTTCAATGCCGAACGCTGCGGCTGAGGACGTTTTTTGCAACCTACCCTCTACCCTGGGCGTTTATTGGAGGGAGGGGGAGGAGGGAGGAGGGAGGGAGGCGTTCTTTGGACGATTTACGGGTGGGCTAAAAACGCGTATGAAAACGCGATTGCGCAACCTTGTTGGAGTGCAATTTGAAAACTACGACAAGAGTGTGTTTGCTGTTGTTGGATTTGGGGCAACGCTAGGAGGCCGTCGATGGCCCAAGATAGCATACCAATATCTGCATGGCGCTTTTCCGTCTCGAGACGCATAATTAACCATAGACATTCGGAAGAACGCCGTCTGTAATCTAGGACAGACAGATAATAAGCAAATCCATCGAGAGGGAAGTCCTCGATCTAGTTGATCCATTAAGAATCGAACCCAGGACCACGCGCGCAAGAGGCCGATTCTCTACCACTAGGCCAGTCGCTGCCCTGGGGAGCATCCGACATCCGCACGAGACAAAGTACTGTACCGTGTATTTTCAAATGTACGGGTTTTGGAACGACAACATGTCTACCGTATATTTTGGGCCCGATTTGCGTGTACAACCCACGTTTTCGTAACAATTTATTTTTTGGTGAAAATAAAAGAAGAAAAATGCCGAAAAAGAAAACCGGCCAGCGTAAGAAGGCGGAAAAACAAAAAGAGAGACAGAAAGCAATAAATTCCGCGAAATTGGGACAGAAAGCGTTGGCGGAGCACCCTTGCAATACGCTCATGGTTCTTGTTTTTTTTTTAATTTTGCAAGTCTCGCAATCTTTTTTTTTTAATTGTGCTCAATTTCTCCCGCAGGAGTGCGACTCTTGCGGCCGGTCGCAGAAGACGCGCGCCTTCTGCTACTTTTGTCAGTCGATGCCGAAGCTGCCGAGCTGCGCGGAGTGCGGCAAGCAGAAGTGCATGCGCAAGACGGGCGACTGTCTGGTCAAGCACCCCGGCCGGTTCACCACGGGCGCCTTGATGGTGGGCGCCGTGTGCGACTTCTGCGAGGCGTTCGTCTGTCACGCGCGCAAGTGCGTCAGCACGCACGCCTGCGCCTGCCCTCTGCGCCACGCCGACTGCGCCGAGTGCGAGCGCGGCGTCTGGGAACACGGTGCGTGCCTGCCTGCCTCCCAGTGCGTGCGTGCGTGCGTGCCAGTGTGTGCCGGTGCGTGCAGCGTGCAGGTGCGCGCGTGCGTGCTCGTGCGAGCGTGCCAGTGCGTGGGTGCCGGTGTGTGTGCGCGCGTGCGTGCCGGTGCGTGCAGCGTGCGTGCGTGCGTGCGTACCGGTGTTTATAGGATTGGGGAGGGAGGGACGCTATTTATTCCACCCATTTTTTTATCAAAAGGACCAATTTTTGTGCAACATTTTCGGCCGACCCGAGAACTCACCATACGTGTAGATTGGTCCAAAAGCCAGGGGGCGGGGTGGTGGCTGGGGGTTTCGAGCAGAGATGTAACTGGCCATCGAAGCTGAGGGGGGGTGAATCTGGGATTTTTCAAAAGTCGCTGGGGGTGACCTGCACGGCCAAATCTGATACAATTTCTCTTTTTCCAGCCTTAATAATGACCTAGAAAATGCTTCGTGAATGCTGAAAACACAGCGCCGCAGACAAAAATTTGTAAATTTTTGGCCAAAAACGCGCTTCAGTGACTCAAAAAATGGTCAGTTGGAGCAAAAAAACAGCGCCGCAGGCAACATTTGGTGATTTTTTGGCCGAAAACGCGCCCAAAAGACTCCAAAATGGTCTGTAGGTGCGTAAAATACAGCGCCGCAGGCGAAATTTTTGACATTTGGACAATAAATGCTGCTCACAGGCCTGAAAAACACCTTGGAAAGTATGAGAAACACAATTCAGCCATAGGGGTAACCTGCAGTCAGTGCAGGATTGACTAAAGGTGGGGGGGGGGGGGTGGTCCTACTTTTCGTGCAGGATTGACCGAAGCTGAGGGGGGGGGGGGTGAACCCTACCTACACACTACCCAGTTACACCTATGGTTTCGAGGGGGGGGGTCTAGAGCCATCCCGGGTAAAATGTTCGGGATCGGAAAATTTTGGAGGAGGGGTTGTCGACGAACCAAAATAGCGCGTAAATCGGCGCTTTTTGGGCCAAAATGTGCCAAAAATGAGCCCACGTATGGATGGACCTCACCCTTTTGGGCCCCATCCCCCAACAAAGGCGCGACCTTGTGTTAACAAGGGCGATATCTTAGCCTAAACGCCATTTCTATGTACTTTTAAGCTGCAAAGTACATTTCAAGTTCAAGATGATCGCATGATGGCATCGCTGGTTATGCACTTCAACGTGACCTCCGTTTTTGATCACGTAACATTCGTTGGTCAGGTGTGACTCGCATTCGTGCAGCATCTTCTAGCGAATTTCGGCAATAATTCTGTCAAATACGACTACAGGGCGCTGCTTCGACTTGGCAATGCTTACAAACGTCCTTCAAACGCGCCAAGGCCAACGGGCCAGATGCAATCTCATTTTCTGGACTGTACTGTAAATCTTAAACTAAAAAAAGCTCATCAGATAAAATCGCGCCATTCTGGCAGATCGCATCAGATTTTCTTGAAAATCGGCGCACAAAAACTTTGAGCCTGTACCTGTATCTGATACGAATTTTGTTTCGTTTTGTGCTGTAAACGCAAAGTTATCAGCGATCAAAACCCCGGATAGATAAATGGGCCACCCTGTACAGAAAGACAGCGCTGCAGGCACACTTTTTGCCATTTTTGCAAGACAAATTGGCTTGAAGCTCCCGAAAATCAAAGCCAGGGGAGGGGTCGTCCCGAAAGTCTTTCGGGATAGGGTCTTCCAGGGGAGGGGTACCCCCCTGTACCCCACCCATGGGCACCTATGCTGAGTTCCATCTATTGTCTTTAGGCGGCCGTGTGTTCTGCTGCCATTACTGCCGCTGTTTCCTGTGCGAGGACGACCAATTCGAGCATCAGGCCAGCTGTCAAGTCTTGGAGAGCGAGTCCTACAAGTGTCTGTTGGCAGCTGGCACGAACGCACGCACCGGCACGCACGCACGCACGCACGCACGAACCGGCACGCACGCACACACACACCGGCGCGCACGCACGCACGCACGCACCGGCACGCACCTGCATGCACCGGCACCCGCGTGCACGCACGCCCGCACCTGCACGCACGCACGCGCGCCTACTAGTCCTTAGGCTGTGGACAGTAAGGCTGTTTTAGGCGCGAGTTGCAACCGGCTGGGCCAGTACAGCTGTCTGCGCTGCAAGGTCGCCTTCTGCGAGGAGCACGTCCGACGCAAGGGCGTCAAGCTGGAGCTCAAGAAGAACCAGACCCCACCCTGCCCCAAGTGCGCATACGCCACCGCGGAGACCAAGGACCTCAGCATGTCCGGTAGGCGCTATTTAGTATTTTGGTGCATTCTACGAGTGGAACAAAATGGTAATGATGTGCAGCAGAAAGCTCAATTTGTGTGGCCGAAGTGGGCTTTTGATGAATTAAATGTTGATTTTTTTTAGGAAAGAATGCGTTTTGCGCAAACGCAGTGTCTAACGCGTTTGCGTCAATGCATTTCTGCAATTTTCCTTTCTTCTTCAATTAGCACCGCTTCTGTACGACGAAACACCTAGCTGCTAATTCTACCGCGTTCGCGTTGCGTTACGACAATTTGGCGGGGGGATTTTGAATGACCATTTTTTTTTATTTTCAGTGCGTCGTCACGACTTCGGCAGAAAGCAGAAGGGTGGCGGCGGCGGCGGCAGCGATGAGGACGACGACGGCGACGCATTCGGCTATAAGTCTTTCTCCTACGGCGGATTTTCCTATGGCGGCGCTCTCGGCAGCTCGGCGGCTTCTGACGACGAGTCGTCGACAGATGACGACGCGTCGGCAGATGACGATGACGACACGCCTGTCGAAGACGACGACGACGACGCAGGGCTGTCGACAAAAGTTGGCGCCCTGTCGACGCAAGGGAAATGAAGAGATTAATTGGGAAAATGCAGGAAATTACGCGAAAATGGAATATGGAATGGAATTTATTGTTTTATCGGGAATTGTGCGATGGTTCTTTTGGGTCTGTGACGAGCGCGCGGGATTTTGGAATAAAAGTAAATATTTCATGATTTGGGCTTTGTGGTTTAGCTGTGTATTTTGGAGTTGTTGCATTGTCAATTTGTCACAGCTGTTTCTTTGTATTTAGGCTAGAAAAAAATTGCAATGAAACACAAGAAGGTGTCGAAGAAGCACATGAAAACGCAGAAAACGGAGAAATTCAAGAAAACAAAAACGAAGCGAAAAAGAACGGTTCAAGCGGAAAATCTCCCAAGTGATGAACAGCCGCCAAAAGCTAAGAAAAAGAAGGTATGTACTGACACCGTAGTGTGTATTTTTTTGTCGCGTGAAAATGTCATCTATTATAGTACAGTCCAACGGTGAGAGAAACAATAGCAAAAGAAAAGTATGATAAATATACCTGTGCTAACAATAGGTGCGAATAGCCGAGCCGATACAAAAGGACGAAACACAAGAGGCGACGGAAACACAACAGCAGGCCGAGCAAGAAACCGGTTTCCTGAACTTTGGCTTGGATCAACGTTTGCTTAAGGTGCGCTGCTTTTTATCACTTTCCTTTTGGAGGCGTTACTTCACTGTTGAACTACAGAATACCGCAAACAGTCCTTGGCAGATCGATAGCACAGTGTCAGATGTCAAGTGTTGTCAAGCAAATGTTACTGCTTCCGTACATACGTTGACTCACGATTTGCGTTGGCGATTTCCTTTCCACTCCCCTCACTGCCCATAATTAACTGACTGTGAATTCGTTCCGACTATTTTTGTTTCTTTTTTCTCCACAAAAAGGCGCTCATTGTTTCGAGGTCGTCCATTGTGTAGGCGATAGAGGCGCAGTCGTGGCACCGTCCGACGCTGATCCAGATGGAGATGGTGCCGATGGTGCTCGACGGCAAGGACGTCGTTGCCCGCGCCCGCACGGGCAGCGGCAAGACGGCCGCCTTCCTTCTGCCCCTCGTTCAGACCGCCCTGCAGGTGCCAGAGGCGGTGCGTGCCCCACAGCAATTGCGATTCAGCCATTAAGGCGCCTCAAGGGATGGAGATGCAACCGGGTTAGCGGAGGGAGGGTTGGCAGTCTATTCTCTCCCCCCCGCTGGTTATCGAGACTTACGGTGGTCGGAGATGGCTAAAATTGCCCATTTTGAACGACAAAACTACAGATTGTTCCCCCCCCCTCAATATTGACCCTTGACTCCTCACCTCCCCCTCTCTATTCGCTCTTATGACCCCCTCCACTGAAATACAAAACCCGGTTACAGAAGGAAGGGGGGGGGGTTCTTGGGCACCTTTGACCGGCAGCCATCATAAGCATTTGCGCCGGTCCCCAATTGTATCTGAATGTCTTCTTTTCATCATTTTCCAACGCAAGAACGGAATAATACCCCCGAATTTGCGACATTATATTTTTAGACGGATTCGTCCGCTGTGTTCGCCTTGATATTGGCACCGACGAAGGAGTTGTGTCGACAGATCTGTGCTGCAGCTAGGGAGCTGACGAAATTCTGCGCGAGCGCCGTCAAATTTGTCGATATCGCGTCCGTGCAAGACCTGGCCGCTAGACGGTGGGGAGGGGGGACGCACGTGCACGTACGCACACACGCACGCACGGGCACGCACCAGCACGCACGTGCGGGCACGCACACGAACGCACGCACCAGCACGCACGCACGCATAGATTTGCTCGTTCAGCGCGCTGATCGCAAATGGGGCCAACGTGGTGATCTCGACTCCCAGTCGAATTCTGGATCATTTGTCGGCGTCGACAGAAAATCTGCAGAGTTCCCTCAGATTTCTAATTCTCGACGAGGCGGACCTATTGCTGTCCTTTGGCTATGAATCCGACATGCGACAAGTGGCCAAGTGAGTGTCACTCTAGAAACAATGTCACGTTTTCCCAGGAAGTGTTCCACAGAGCTGTGAAATTGTCTGCAAGTTTTAGGGCGCTTTAGTCTAAGCTTTTTGTGGTACACATGATCATTGCGCAAAATCACATTGCACATTAAATTGCACCGTTGCACATTTAATGAACTTTTTAATTTTGTGTGCTTGGGGAAAAGATCCGTGTAGAGATAATGCAAAAAAAAAATTATCGAACGTCAAGTTTCCCGAATAAATGTTTCACTTTTGTTAGAAACGGCCGAGTTTCGAACGCCCGAGCCACTGTCTCGAAATGCTTTGCCTTCACTATTTTCTGTTACTCATGAGTCATGAACAATTTCCTTTTCCATTTTCGTTTTCACGTATTTCCGTCTATGCTGTATACAGTACATACACATGTATGCGAGGTATATTCTTGATTCTTTCCAGAGCGGTGAGTTGTTCCCGTCCGCAGTGCGTGCTGACTTCGGCCACGATGTCGGCGGACGTGAGGCTGCTGAAGACGTTGGTCATGCGCAACGCCGTCACCTTGAAGCTGCAGGAGAGCCAACTGCCCGCCCCCGACCAGCTGGCGCAGTTCCAAGTCAAGTGGGTACCCCTCTCCCCCCCCCCCTCCCTGCGTGAACTGCAACTGGACGGAACACAGTGATTGAGATTGAAAGAATGAGAGAGTCGGAGCGACTGACGCGACATTAGGCTGTGTGTCTGTCTGTCTGTCTGTCTGTCTGTCTGTCTGTCTGTCTGTCTGTCTGTCTGTCTGTCTGTCTGTCTGTCTGTCTGTCTGTCTGTTTCTCTGTCTCTGTCTGTCCATGTCTGGTCTGTCTGTCTGTGTCCATGTCTGGTGTCCTCTAACCAATCGACCCTTCGAACAAGCAAAAGGAGCGTTGTGAACGACGCAAAGAGTTGTCCAGATGCCCTGAGGAGGACAAATTCGTGCTGTTGTACGCCCTACTGAAACTGCGCCTTCTGCAAGGGCGCACCATCGTCTTCGTCAAGGACACCGACCGTGGATACAAGTACTGCTTTCTGTTCTCAATTTTTTTTTTTGTCTCGAGAAATGTTTAAAAGACACTTGATTAGTCGCCAACATGTGGCTAGCGTTATTAGGTCTGCGAAAGGGACAAAGGTATAGTGTAATCGTGTCCGTTGAAACGTCGTTGTCCCAATTCTACGCGCGTTTGAACGCGTTTTGAAGTTTTGTCTTTTAGTCACAGTTCTCGATAACATGGCGGCGTGTAAATCTAAACCGAATAGACAGGGTTCTACTTGTACTTACGAAACCGGGGTTCAGACTGCGCATGTTCCTGGAGCAGTTCGGTTTGGGCAGCGTGGTGCTGAACTCCGAGATGCCAGCCAACAGTCGGTCGCACGTCGTGGCACAATTCAACGAGGGTGCGTTGTGAGGAGGGGGGGGGGGGTATTGGAGTAGCGTGTTTTATGTCGCTTTTGTGGAGGGTGACATACCTGTAAACGGGTCTGGAAGAGGAGGGGGGTCTCCAGAGCAAAAAGTGGTGGGTAACTGGCCATTTTTGAGTTATGCTGGTACTTTTTGGTAAAAAAATGGGTATGGATAGGGTGGGAATTGGGAAAATTTTGGGGGGTTTATGGGGGGGGGGTCGAAAAAATAGTGCCCCCAGTTACAGGTATGGAGGGTGATTATTGGAGTTGAGTTGCCATCGTAGTCTATAGCTAAGGCGCGTCGGCGCATTATTATTACCCCCCCCCCCCACCCCCCAACGTGACGGTATGCGTGCACTCAAAACAAGCTCTGAATCGCGCTATTTTGGTGCTTTCTTTTGGTAAACGACTGAAAAATCTCAATTTGTTAATTGTTTTTTTTTTGTATGGTGAGGTTGGGAACACTTCTGGAGGGGGGGGGGGTTGAGCTCCGACTGTGGACTTCACAGTTGCAGTTTTAATGTGCCAGCACAACAACCACAGTTCGGTTCAGGTTTTTACGACATGATCATAGCGTCCGATGACAACGAGACTGCAATGGCAGTCGCTGCCTCCCACAGAAGGAAACGGTCGGTTTTTGACCGTCCGCCGCTTTTGAAAGGAGCGCGCACGCACGCACGCACACGTACATTACGAGCCCTGCTGCCGAATGAATGGCTTCTAGTTGATTGACAAGGGGTTGATTACCGTAACTTGTAATATAGCGCCCGTGGGCAGTGTACTTATTCCCTGGAGCGCACTGTGGGTTAACCTCGCAGTGCGTGGGGTACTATTAGAGGAATTACGGTAATAATAAAAAGTGTCGATTTACTGGCGATTTTAGAGACGCCGAATCGGGAGTGGCTCGCGGTCTGGACTTCAATCGCGTCGCGAACGTCGTCAATTTCGACTTTCCGCCCACCGTCGACGCGTACATTCACCGCGTCGGCAGGTGATTGAATTAATTAATTAATTCTTAGTTTGACCTATTTAATATTAAATAGTTAAATTAATTACTTTGCAGAACCGCCCGCGGCTACAACAAAGGCACCGCGCTGTCGCTGGCGACCGACGCCGACTTGGACACGCTAGCCGCAGTGCAGAAAGTGCTCAACGAGCAGAGTATTTTAATCTGAATTTTTAATTTTTTCGGAGTTTTAAAATCGAAAATTCGACCGACGTCTTCAGTGGGCGACGACGTGCTCAAGCCGTTCGAGTTCAGAATGGAGGAGCTGGACGGCTTCCGCTATAGGGCCAGGGTGCGTTCGTCTGTCCCCCTGTGCGTCCTGTATGTGGGTGTGTGTGTTCCCCCCCCCTGATTTGTAGGCCTGACCAATTCGTTGCGCCGTCTGTACTGTACTGTATACTGCCGTTTGAGTGTCTGTGCGTTCTGATGCCTTCAGGGGGTCTATCCAGGAATGGACTGAAATATCTTATTTGCCTTGTTTTTTTTTTTGGAGGGGTGGGGTGGATCGTGGCAACTGCGCAACTGCATTTTCGCAGCTTCCATTGGTATCGACTCGCCTTATTGCACTTGCACGTCCGTCCCACGGGCTCGTCGTGCCTCCCATCCCCATCCTTATGTGTGTCGTTAACGTTTGTGCGTTCCGTCTTGCGAACTGCGGCTGTATTTACTGCATGCACTGTACTGTCTTGTGTGTGTACCGGACTGTGTACTACAGTACTACGGACTACTGTCGCCTGTTGTGCTGCAGGACGTGCTGTCTTCGATCTCGGCGACTGCGGTGCGGGAGGCTCGTCTGTCGGAGATCCGCAAGGAGCTGCGCCGATCGGCGAAGCTCAGCGCCTACTTCGCCAGGAACCCGGCCGAGCGGGACCTCATCGTACAGCACGACGCGACCCTCAGAGGCGTGCGCAGGGAGGAACACCTCAAGGACGTCCCAGACTATATCGGTGAGTGAGACCTGTAACTGGGCGACCCGCCCCTCGCCCACGCGCTCCGAGATGGGACCCCACCCCAATTTCGACCTGTCGAAAATGATAAAAGTGAAGTTTTGCACAATTTTTATTGGCTTATGACTACATAAATTAAGGTGAAAACGCAGTTTCCACTCTATTTTGTAAACTTCTTTTTTTATTCTGGACATCTACACCCCCCCATTGGCTCCAGAGATTCTTCCGACCGTTTATTCCCCCCCCCACTTGCATGATGACCCCGATTACAGGTTATGGGTTAGAGCGGAGACTCGTTATGTTGTTATTTTGGTGCGTGCGTCTCCTCCATGAGAACACCGTAAAATTGCCCTGCCTTTTCAGTGCCCCCGATGCTGCGCGGTCCCAATTACGGTTCCACTTTTGGCGTTCGGAAAAGGGGCGGAAGAAACTTTGGGAGGGGTGGCACCCGCGGCGGCGGCGGCGGCGGCCAATTTCATCAGCGCAAGAAAAGGGACCCGTTGAAATTCTGAGAATTGTTGCAAATGCAGAGAATTTGCCTGTTGCTGCGTTGCGTTTGCGAGAAATAAACGCTAGAATTGCTGCAATGCGGGAAATGTCGTTGCCTTTGTCTATTTTATTTTTAGTGAACCGTACCCTTCCCCGGCCGGCCCGACGATGTTCCGTGCATGATTGGGGCTGTAGACCGAAAGTAGAGCTATTTTCGCAACATTTTGCCGTCCGACAATTGTCGTATTTTTTCTGTTGTAGTCGACCGTTCGGTTGTTTATTCTTTCTCCTTTACCATTTTATAGCTGCCGAGCCAGCGTATTTGTAGCCAGTCTGAAACGTTTCAAGGCGGTATTTTGGATCGCCGAAACATGTCATCTTCCGCTACGGTGTCAGTGAGCAGCGTGACCTTCAACGGCGCTCAGGATCGATTCGTCGTCGCCTCCAGCGAAGGCATCGCCGTCTATGGCGCGTCCCCCTTGGTGGACCTCAAGATTATCCGTGAGCTCGTTTTACGCGGGCCGCGGGGATACCAACCTACCGTACTTTCGTCAAACAATCGTCTGAGATTAGGCCGTAGACCCTATAATTAGCCCCTGTTAGCTGATTGTCTCATGTGAGCTGTAGATGGTGGTGTAATTATAAGGGGGGGGGGCATTAATCTAAAAGTGCTCGGGGAGGGGGTGTAATTATAGGGGAGGGCCTAATTATAGGGTTTACGGTATGTGTATGGAGCATCGGCTGTTCTCGTGTTCTATATTGAAGCCATGACTAATGATGCGATTTTAGTGGTTTATTAATTTAATTTCAGCTTATTCCATTGTGGGCAGTGTACGGTACGCGACGCTGCTGCGTCGCACGAACCTCATAGCGATGGTGGGCGGTGGGACGCACGCAAAATTCGCCGAAAATGCCGGTAAGCTCGATATTTATTTATTTTAGAATATTCACTTTTGTATTTTGCATCTTAAAGTTTCAAAAAATTGCAGTTCTCGTCTACGACGATCTGACGGAGAAGTTTATACTGGAGATCACGCTTCCATCCCCTGTGCGCTCCGTGCATTTTGCGTACACAAAGTGCGGTTCTTTTTTATTTAATTACGTTTTTTTTTTGTTTATTCCCCATAGCTGTCAGCGCGTCAGACCGAGTGGGGGGGGGGGTCACCCGTTAATCTGAGGAGAGGGGTCGGGGTTCGGTGTTGTCATAATGGAATACAAACGTGTGTGCGCCAAACCATCGTCTAAATAAATGTGTATTTTTTGGTTCAAATTGGCTCAAAGTAGTGTTTTACCTAAATGACACGATTTTGGTCGATTTTTGCACTGCCTGTGCGTGCTTCCACAACTCTCACGTAGCACGCAATAGTCCCTGCATCCTATTGCCGTGTGCGCTGTGGACATTAGTACTGGCGATACAGATTGGTGACGGTGTGTCAGCGTCGACTGGACGTATTCTCGCTGCCCGCTGAGGCTCCGGCGGCCGGCTGCCGTCCGCTGCACGCGGCGGAGACGCGCACCGAAGCGTGCGACGTGGCCGCCGAGGACCCCCACTCCGAGCTGGTCGCCTACGCGGCCGGCAAGATGGGTCAGGTCCACCTAATGGTGCGTGCTGATCCACGCTATAGGAACGGGAAAAAAACACTGAGGAAACGTAGGGCCATGATGAGGGGTGAGGATAAGGGAAAGAGCACGCACTGGCACGCACGCACCGTCATGCACGCATTGGCACGCACGCACGCACCGTCATGCACGCACTGGCACGCACGCACGCACCAGCCCATTTTAGGACCTCCGCCAGGTGTCGGAGAAGGCGGCCCCTTCGGCGGGCTGCGTGCAAGCTCACGAGCACGACGTCGCGCTGTTGGCACTGTCCGGTCACGGCACCCTGCTCGCTACCGGCTCCGTCGTTGTGCGCGCTATTTTTATTTAATGTGGAAAATTGACAAAAATAAAAATAAAGCGATATAGGGCACGCTGATTCGCGTGTTCGACACGAAGTCGCGCAGACTGCTGGCGGAGTTCAGGAGAGGCTCGGAGCCGGCCAACTTGTACAGGTGGGTGAGTGTGACCAGTGACGGATCTAAACTTACGGTAATACCTCTAATTATGCCCCCCCGCCACTTCCCGTTGCGAATTTTTTTTATTTGGGCCGAGGAATAGAGGGGAAGAAAGGCATGCTTGTAGAGGAAGGGGCCGATGGGCTAGTAAAGTAGAACGCTTTGCGGGGGTGGAGGGGTAATTGGAGGGGTTACGGTATAGGTCTGACGACCGTATTTGCTCATGCTGGAGGCTCTCTAAATGTAAGATTCCAGGTGAACCCATGCTGCGTATAGTGAGATTAAATCCATAGGTGCTTTGCGGCCAACACTGAGAGCCGTTGCCAGCGCAAAAATCTGTAGTACGTTTTAGTTTAATTAATTAAATTAATTTAAACTAATTAGTTAATTAATTTTATTAATTAATCAAATTCTGCCAATTTTCAGTCTGCGGTTTAGCGGCTGCGCGGAGTACGCAGTCGCCTCGAGCGACAAGGGTACCGTGCACGTCTTCGCCGTCCGCGACGCGCACACTAGGCCCAGATCCCTGTGCGTTTATTTACTTATTTTTTTTTTCATTTGTATTTTTTCTCTCGTAAATTATTCATTCATTCTTGCGAGGGTGCGTGCACCCTCGCGCACGCACGCACGTATCGGCACACACGCACGCGCGTACGCACGCACTGACGGACCCATGGGTTGTCTGGGTATACGGTATAGGCTGCAGCAAGTGGGCGGTGTGATGGGCGCCGAGGAGCGTCGCGCGTTGGCGCTCTTCTCCCTCGACGAACGCGCCGTCTGCGCCTTCGCGCCCCCAGCCGCCACTGGCGCGCAGCTCAAGAAATCCGTTGTCGGTGCGGTTTTCTATTTTTGTTTTGTTTGAGAGCTAGGATGAATAACTCAGACCTGTGATCGACTTAGGCTCACCCATCGAACGGCGGCCGTCCCCAGTCCCAAAGGGGTATGTGCCTCGGATGAAACATTACGCACCAAAATAGCGTCTAAATGGAGCCTGAAGAGCGTTATTTCGGTGTTTTATTGTAAGAGGGCGGAACAACTTTGGAACAATTGTAGGGCCTCCAGTTAGAGGTGTGGTCCAGTGGGCCTGCGGTTGCTGTTGCTAACCGAATCGTGTTGCTAATCGTGCGAACAACTGATCGGCTAGCCTCGGTTAGCTTAGCAAAAGCCGTGCGTCTCTAGCGCTGTGTCAAGACGGCACGTATCACAAGTTCGGCTTTGCCGCCGACGGAACGGTGGCCCGCGAAGCGTTCGACCACTTCCTCGATGTGGGCAGCGACCGAGACTTTTGGCGCGCCGACGCCGCTGACGACTACTGAACACCACTTTTTTTTGATTTTGCAAAGTATTTGCCTCGCCTCCAAAAGGCTGGAGCTTGTACACATATACGTGTGGTTCGGTTTCGTGTAGCAGAAAAACGACACGCAATGACGCGGGTGTTTCGACGTTTTTGCCATGTTAAACTCGAGTACTCAAGGTAGTTGCTACCCCCCCCCCCCCAGGCTTGGGTAAAAACTAATTTTCACTTTCCTTTCGTTGTTTTGCGATGTCCGCTAGGCGACTGGTAACGGCACCATTCGACTTGCGTCGATCGCGTAGTAGAGGTTATACCCGTCACAAGGCGAAGGCGCTATCAACAAGACCAACATCCGAACGTTCACAGATTCCATTCCAGTTTCACAGATTGTCGTTGGACGGACGGCGGCCTCGCCTCGCCACAGGTTTACGTTGCGCCGCTTCTGACGGGCGCTGGACTGTCATTGTTGGGGGGGGGGGGGGAATTGTCGAGAGGCGGTGCAGCCTCTGCCACCATGGAACAGTCGAGCGCGCCTCCGCCGCCGCCGCTGCGTCTGGCTCGCTTCACGGGGGACGGCGGCAGCACGTCGCTCTCTCCCGAGTCGGCGTCGACGTCCTCAGGCGCCGCCTGCTTGTCGGCGAAGAAACTGAAGCCCAGGTCCACGTTCGACGCGTCCCCTGCCGGCGGTTCGACCGTGCCCCGCGCTGGCGGCAGGAAATTGAGACCCAGATCCAGAGGCGGAGGCCCCGCCGCGCCGCTCAGAAAGTCCATGCCCAGGTCAATGGCCGCACGACTGCTGCTGCCGAGAGGCGGTCGTTTCTTCGCTGACTGCTGCGGTTCCGCGGGAGGCCGTGACGGTGTTGTCGGCTGGCGGGGCGGCGTTGCGGCCTGGGAGCCCAGCAGCGCCCTGACGGCGCTCTCAACCGAGTACTGCCGGCTCGTGTCCACCGGCGGCGGCCGGCATTTCGTCTCAAGACCGCCGTAGTCGAGCTGGAGTCGCGCCAGCAGCTCCGCCACTCTCCCTTCGTCGACCTCTTCCCCCTCCTGGAGAAGGCGCCGCTCTGAGAGGTGGTCGTCGAGCAGGCTGTTGAGCAGGGCCGTCGTCTGACCGGCTCCCACCAAACCCGGCGGCCTCAGGTCGAGCCAGTCGGCGGCCGGCAGGTCGGCCTCCACCTCGGCGAGAACCTCGACTGAGACTGCACGCGCGCTTTCCCTCGCACCAAAAGCCTACATTGGACAGCCAACGCACCACTGGCGAGGATCTTGTTCGGACGTCGTCTGGTCGAGTGGCGCTGCTGCTTCCTCGGGGAGAAGGAGTGGACCCGCGGCGTCGACGCCGCCTCGAGAACGAGGGACGCGGACGAGGGACCGATTCTCTTCCGAGCGCCCCCCAAAGTCGACAGGCGCAAACGCGTCGCGTCTTCCTCTGTCGTCGCCCCGCGTTCCCCCTGCGCGCGTTCTGCGCTCAGTGAACGCTCAGTACAAAGACCGACATGCATACGACGTACCCAACCGCGCTTCCAGACGAGCCGCTCGCTTGAGCGCTCGTCTTTCCACTTCTCGCCCAGTTCCGCCTCCTCCTCGGTCGTGAGGAATGCGCTGTCCGCGCGCGCTCGACGGCTCTGCTTCTCCAGTCGACCTGAAAGCTTCGTGTCGTCTGCATGTGCCCGTGTACCCCTCCACCACGCAGCTAGCCCTCTAGGATCGGGCTGACCGGGCCTCATCTCTCAAAGACAGCCCCGCGATCATAGAAGCGGCCCGCAAGAAACAAAACCAACCAATAGCTGCGTCCACGCTGCGCCGCTTGCCGGGGTCGGCGTCGGCGTCCGCGGCTGGCGGACGGACGAGAATGGAGCGAAACCTCGGCTGCACGCCGACCGGAATCATTCGCGTCTCGGCCGTCTCCGCGCAGAACGTCAGCGGCTGTGCGAACGGTCGGGGAGGTGGCGTCGACACCAACGCGTCGCAAAGTCGACGAACGATTCCTACGTTTTTCAGCCGCTTCACCGTCTGCGCGAGAGCGCGCACCGCCTCGCCCATCGCCTTCTGGACGGCCCTGTTGTTGTAGTTGGACGCGTTGTAGGTCTGGACGTGATTTTTAGGGGGGTAGAGGGGGAGGATGAGAGACAGGGGGGGGGGCAGGTCGCACCCGTTCCTCCCTGCCTTCGGCGACGAGAAAAAGGACGCGGCCCAGCCTCCGACGGCCCGTGCGACCGCAGCGCTGTGTGAAGCGGACCGGGGAGGCGGTGGCGTCGTAGCAGACGATGAGGTCGACCTCGCCGATGTCCAGGCCCTCCTCGCCCACGCACGTCGAGACCAGCACGTTGCAGGCGCCGCTCTGGAACGTTCCAGAGATGGGCATGTGGTTGCTGTTGGACTCGGGACAACGCAACGCCAAGAAGGTCGTCAATGGCCCGTGTGGCATCCCCGTGTCTATACACGACTTGCTGTCGACAGGCACCAGCCACGAGGGCCGCCACAGACATTCCGCAATCTACGGCGGCCGCGAGAGCACGAGAAAATCCATTGACAGAGAAATCCTCGTTAGTGGATCCATCAAGAGTCGAACCCCGCACCGTGCGCGCAAGAGGCCGATTCTCTACCACTAGGCCATCCGCTGACCCGAGGGAGGGACACACTCGTCCAGTTCTAGCCTATTATCGGCCAGCCAGCCAGCCTTCCAGGATCGCGCTGAGTGGCTCTCATCTCTCACTAGAGGCGGTCAATTGTATGACCAGAGAGAGATGTCCCACGATCAGAGGAGCGGCTCCACACACAACAACTTGTAGCCTATGAGTTGGCGGTGGTTTTGACTAACCTTGAACTTGTCGAGGGCCTCGAGCTGCGCCTTCTTGCCCATGCGCAGCCTGGCGTCGGCGGCGTCGCGCCGAGCGCCGCCGCCGCCGCCGCCCATGAACTCGACGGGGCGCAGTAGGGGCCTGGCCGCTCGTCGCAGGAAGTCGGCGATCTCGAAGACGCTGTTCCGAAAGCCCGAGAACACGATCGCCTTGCTGTCGGGCCGCGCTGCAGAGCGACGATTTCGTCGAGCAGCGAAAAACAAATTGAGGAAGAGAGCGTTACGCGGCCTGCGGAAGTGCGCCGCCAGAATCTCCCGCAGTTTCGGCAGCTTCGGGTGGCTGGCGCTTGCCGTCGCCGCGGCCGCCGCTGCCCCACCGTCCCCGGCCGGTTCCAGTTCCGCCGTCGGCGCCGATAGGGTCGCGTTCAGGGTTGCGTCCCGCAAATCTTTGTATTTCTGCTCCACCGCCAGCCAGACGTGCAGCAGGTGCTCGGATTTGTGCACGCGATTCCGTAATTTCGTGTCGCTTTCAAGCGCGTCTAAAACGGCGGCGAATCCGTTGATCAGATGCCAAATCATAGGGTGGAAGAAAGCACCGCTCATGTAGGTGTAGAAGGAGCGCATTCCAAAGCGCGTTAGCAGATCGTGCGCGTGGAACAGCTTCTGCAGGTCGGCAATGACTCCCCTGGCCGGATTCGTCATGGGATGCTCAACAAGCATGTGCGGCATCAACGGAAGACACTCTATCTGGGTTTCAGAAAGACACAGCTACTCACATTGGGCACCAAGGATGCGTTGAGAGTGATGAGTCGCATTTTACTCCAGTTGGCAGCGGACGAGTCGTTGGTCAGACCCCAGCGCTTGAGCGTCGCGTTCAGAAGGTCAGACAAGCCCTGCAAAGGCGGTTTTGTTCAGTCTGCGTGCGTGCGTGCCGGTGCGTGCTTGCGTGCATGCATGCCGGTGCGTGTATGCGTGCGTGCGTGCCGGTGCGTGCGTGTAGGCGCGCACCCGTTCGAATCGCGTCTTGAGCTGGTGCAGCTCGTAGGTGAGGGGCACGACGATCTTCTCCACATCCTTGCCGTGCACGTACGCCTTGACGTCCTCCGAGTCATCGGCGCGCATCTCGAGCCGCTGGATCAACAGGTTGCTGATCACCGACTGCACCGCCTGCAGAGGTTTTGTTTGTTTGAGGGCTTGTTTGTGTGCGGGCCGTCTAGAGACACAGAGTTGGCCAAAGACATTCGGATATGGAGCCGAGGAACTGCAACCTACGACAGCGACAGCGCGAGAAAATCCATTGACAGGGAAATCCTCCTCGTTAGTGGGTCCATTCTCTACCACTAGGTCATCCGCTGCGAGCGCGAGACTAGTCAGTGCCGTCATTCCTTTGTCAGAGGGCCAGAGTGAAGGAAGGGAACGCACGCGGAGGTCGCTGCCGGGGGTGGCGGAGAGGGCGAGCAGCCGGAAGCGGCGGTTCTTGAGCAGGACGAGCCGGACGAGCTGGCAGTAGGCGTGGTTGCCGGTGGCGCGGTGCGCCTCGTCCACCACGAGGCAGCGCAGCAGCTCCGCGGGAAAGGAGTCGCGCTCCAAGTCGCTGACGAGCGTCTGAGGTCGGTGGAAAGTTGGTTGTTGTTGGAGTTGGATTTGGGGCAACGCCAGGAGGCCGTCAATGGCCCATGTAGCATACCGCAGGATCGATTGTCGTCGTCCCCCCACCCCCACCCACCTGAGGCGTCATGAAGAAGAGCCGCCGCTGTCTGTAGGCGGCGTCGCGGGCGGGCGGCCTGCGCTCGCCCGTCAGGTCGATCATGTCCTCGGGCGGCACCTCCATGACGTCGAGGCACATCTCGAGCTGCTGGCGGACCAGCGCCTTCGTCGGCGCCACGAACACCAGCTTCGAGCGCGGGTACCACCTAGAAGAAAATCGGTCGCGCGACCGGTCGAAGAAAAAAAGCGAGCGGCCGACCGGTAGAAGTTGAAGAGGACGACGGCCGCGATGAAGGTCTTGCCCAGGCCCGTGGGCAGCGCGACCAGCGTGTTCGCCCTCAGCGCAGCGGAAGCCATCTCGAGCTGATAGGTGCGCAGGGGCAGATTCTCGGGGTAGAGCCACTCGGCGCCAGCCGCGGTGTCGAAGTCGGCGATCGGCTCGCACTCCGAGCCCAGCAGCGCCAGGTCGGCCACGTCGTCCACGCCAAACGACGAAGAACGATCCTCCACCTCCCCCGCCTCTTCCCTGGCAGCCGGCATGAGACCTAACCGCCTAAAACCTGTTTAATACACCCTCCAGACACCGCTACGCCAGCCCTAGAAGTCCATACGTCTCAACCGCCTCTGCCGCAGCGAGCAGCGTCGCGTAATCGCATACCTGCCCATGGGGGGGGTATAGGGGGGGTATACCCCTCCCCTGTAAGACCCTATCCCGAAAGACTTTCGGGATTACCCTCCCCCTGGGCTACCTAATCCCGAACCCAAATCGGGATTTTCGGGATACCCCTTCCCATCTCTATAGGCAATTAGTGCAATGCAGCCGCGCAACTGTTGTACATACCTAACTTTACTTTTGCGTTATTGACTTGGTTGGGCGTTTATCGATTTTTGTTCGTATAGCGTTTATTGATTTTTGTTGTTCTAATGGACACCCAAAGACGCGTAGTATCACACTACTAGTATGTACCTGTATGTACGTATACATTACATAGCATCCTCCTGTGTATCCTCTCTCTAGGTACGGGTGTGCAGGGCACTAGGGTGGCCAGGCAGGTTTAGAAGATGTCTATTTGTTAACTTTAGATTAACGCACCCTTACTTTAGATCACCCATACATGCAAAAGTTTGCCTGCGGCCCTATGGTTGGTGAGCGTACAGGTCACTCTTCTTGGACTAGGGAATCGTTTTGGGCCAGGATATAGGATTCCCTTAGGTTAGCGCTCCAATCTTGAAGCCTGTGGCGCTGTGGTGAGCATGCAACTCACCCGCTTGTGAGCCAGGTAGTATTGTGGTACTCACCCTCTTGTGAGCCAGGTAGCACAACCGCCCATTACCGTCAATTTTAAGGAAGAATGCTTGCTAGGTGAGACATAGAAATGGCCAAATTTCAGTCTGCTGCTGAACCAGCAACTTAGATGATTCCTCCTTTTTCCTCTACAGTTTCAGCCCATTCCATAAACAAGTGGCTGTTTTCGCACCAAATTGTGACTACGATGGTGTACCATATGCACACCAAGTTGCATGCTCACCTGACAGCAGTCCACAGTAAAGTGAAACTGACGTTCTTGGCCTGCAGGCTGTATACAACCAAGCCAGAGGACGTTCTGCTGTGCTAGGCTAGGACGTAGACACAGGCGTCCATCACATTGATTCGACTAGGCTAGGCCATCAAACACACATATGAAGACTGTGCTGTGACTCTCGTCATTGCACTTGCAGTTCTGTATGTGGTTGTCTACTGTGTCTTCATCGTAGAACACAGGCTACCATCATGCCATCTTCTTTTGCACTGATCGACCATGCATGACACTCACTCACCCACCCACCCAACCTGTGGGAAGTATCCCGAATTGCCCAGTTTACCCACCCCCTGCCTTCGAAAAATTTGGCGATTTACCCCTCCCCTGGCCCAATTTCCGTGGGCACCTATGCGTAATCGTCCTCGTCGTCAGAGGCCAAGTCCACTATTTGTACTGGCTTTTTCTCAGAGCTGGATATTCTCGCGTTTGCGACACCCGACGATTGAGGAGCTTTGGACGTAGACGGCCTGTTCCAAGAGGCCATTGCGTCGACGTTCCCTTCCTTAAGCGGTCTCGCAAACCGGTCTCCAGGATGCAACGCTTTCGCCATTTGTACAACTGGCAGTGGTGGAGGTTTAGGTGGTGGTGGTGACGTGCGTCGGCTTTTGAGAATCGTTCGCGAAGACTGCCCATTAGGCGCACGGTTGGCGCTCTCCCGGCACCTCGACGAAGAATTCGTCGTCGTCTTGGAGCCGCCGCCGAAAAACGCCGACAATCGAGTTTGCTTCATTTCTTCTTCGGCTTTTCTAAGGCTCACGGTTGGCGAAGTTGGCGCCGTTCAATTAAAATAGTACACATACCGTAGCTGTCAAAAGACGAGCATACCGTACTTTTGTGTGTTGTGGTTCCGGGCCGATACGCCAAAGCGGATACGCCAAATGTGCCGATACGCCAAGGATGCGCCAAGGATACGCCAAAGTCTGAGTCTGGCGTCTACTGGTAGGCTTGCATTCGCTATGAGACCCCAACTATTTGAATTCGACTACGCTGAGACAATCCCAATAATAGCGATGTAATAGCGACTAAGGAGTCAGTACGATACGGAACTTTAGAATTGTTAGAATTGAACTGCATCTATTCAGTTCGTGCCTCTGATCCACGGTTCGCGGCGCTTCATCTGCAGTCGACGTGTTCACAGCTGACGTACATAGACGGCTTCCCAGACCGTTCCCCGACCCAGGCAGACGAGTCACTCGGCAAGCTCGACGACGCCGTTTCGACGACAATTTTCGACCAGTCTTCCAGCGCTCGCCCCCCGCCCTGGCTGTTGCGATCACGTTCGTTTCCGAAAGGAGCTCAGTCGTCGACGATGTTGTCGTCGACGCTACTAGAGGGCCGAACGCCGGCCTCTGGCTCTGCGCGCTTCGTTGATATCGGCGGGCCTCCACAGGACTGCAGCGTCATGTCGTCGAACGTGTCGTCGCTACTGCTGCCGACGAGCGCCACCGTAGACGGCACGACTGCGGCGGCCACAGGTCGGCGCCAACGCGTCCGACGACAGTGGCAGCGCGGGCCGCTGGCGGCGGCGGCGGCGGCGTCGGTGGCTGCTAATAGCTGTTGCTTGCGCATCGACTGTTCCAGTCGATGACAACTTAACGAAAAAATCGACAGAAAAATCTGAACAAACGCGCGAGTAAGTATGCAAATATGCAAGATGTACCGCAGGTAACTGTTAACGCTGTCGCATTTTCGTCGCATTTCTTGTCGCATTTCCGTCGCATTTCTTGTCGCATTTCCGTCGCATTTCTTGTCGCATTTTACCGATTTGTCGCATATTCCTTGGCGTATCGGCCCGACGCGTGTGTTGTAAGCGGGGGTGACGTCAGTGTCAGACGGATCGCGCGGTATCATGACGACGGCAGAAGCGGAAGGCATGATGATGACTGACAGCGGCGACGAAGGCCTGTGTCAGCAGCAGCAGGGGTCGCGGAGGCCTGTGTTCAACTCGATGCTGAGCGCCCAGTACAAGGAGCTGCTGATCGAGGCGCTGCTCGAGTTCAAGGTCGTGCTGGCCCAGTGGAAGTGCGAGACGGGCGACAGGATCGACGAGATACAGGTCAGGTACCGTAGTTCGGCTAGAGCGACAGCAGCAGCAGCGCATTCAGGACGTCGTCGACGACCTCAGACGCAGACAGAAGAACGTGAACATCACGCGGACGGTCGGCTCGTCCGTCAGCCTCGTGGCCGGTGCGTGAGCA
>JASAMY010002150.1:0-49470 GCA_030248085.1 Paralinhomoeus sp. GSCO2_6
GATACTGAGTAGACGTTTCATGTTTACTTCACTTGGTGGAAATCAAAATTCCACTTTCTGTGGACGTCTCGTCTATATGACGTACCGTAAATCCTCCAATACAACACCCCTCCAATAGTGACCCCGTGTAGAGCAAGGTTGAAATAATAGAGCCCCCCTCCAATAGTGCCCCTGGGGGTAAGGGGTATGTTGTGCCATGTGCCTTTTATGGGCAAAAATATAGTGGTAGGTACCTTTATATCGCGTATACACACTACTACTAACCAATAATAGTACGTTTCAGCAACTATTAGCGGTAAATCAACCATTAAATGTGGCAAAAGTGATCAAAATCACCGAAAAATCGGCAATTTTGACAGCGAAACTAGAATTACCATTCAAAATTTTTAGGTTGAAATAATAGAAGCCCCCCTCCAATAGTGCCCCCGGGTAAGGAGAGGTTGAAAAAATAGTGCCCCGGGGGCACTATTGGAGGATTTACGGTAAACAACTCGCGAATTGCCTATGCAGTGGCACACAGGAATGTCTATGCTGACGACAGACAGGCACTAGACGAAGACGACACTTTTTCCGCAGCCGAAAGTTTGTTCAGCTTGAAAAGGCGGATATGAACGAAGTATGCTTTTTTGCAAGCGTTCCTGAGACCAAAACCTGTGAATTGGATAATGCGGGCCGCAGACACCGTCTGAATGGAATCAATTGAGTCCGTGATTTCCGCGCAATTTATGAAAAGCGTGATACAATAGACTTTTATTTGGGCGGAAGCTCTCAAATCGATCGCAGTGCACAATCGAACGGGAATGGAACAGGATGTGGCAATTTCACCACAGGAAGTGGAATAGGTTTGAGAAGTGGGGGGTCCTGAATTTTCGAGCAGAATTTTTCAGAACCTGCAGAGAGAATTTGTAGCAGAAAAGATTTGGAAAAAAAACATAATAGCTCCACCTACAATACTTAGAGCCAGTGTAAGTCGAATGGATTCTGCTGTTCCATATGCTTGATTTTCGATGATGAAAACTCAAAGTTGAACGAACTCAAAGTTGAACGTTGAGAACATCCGATTTGTTGTGCTGTACCTACATAGGTATTTCGAATTGTACAAGGTGGCCCACATGAGTGTATCGATTTCATTTGCTCATAACTGCCACGATACGCAGCCGAAATAGTTGCATTTTGTACGCAAAATGCGACACATGTATAGAATTTTGTTGCTGAGAAAGTTAGACAAAACGAAAGTTACAAACTGTGGAACGCAAATGGTCAAATGTGGCAATGCGTTTCCTTTAGTACCATTGCGCAGAATACAACACCAGTTTTACAGTGGTTTCTTCACTTAAACTGTTTGTCACGACTTTGAAAATTGTCGTGCCGACCAAAGTCGCGCTCGTTCTGCTCGACAACTTTTCGGAGCGCCGGGTTTGGATGCGGATCTGCGTGCTGCTAGAAAAAGTTATTGAATGCGGTGGTAGCACGTCGAGATGCGTGACCAGTTATTTTGTTTGCGCAAGTTGTTGAAAATTTGAGCAGTAAAATTCTACACATTCGGCTAACTTATGTACAAATTTTAACCATTTTGGTTGCATATCGCGGCAGTTACGAGCCAATGAAATCGTTACACTTACATACTTGGGCCACAGGGAATATTCCATGATACGCATTCTCATTATAATTTTCAAACTTACTGTACATAGTAGGCCTTAGTTGGAAATTCATTTTACCACTTTGCTAACATTGAGAATCAGGAATGTCAAAAGGGTCAACATTAATCCGTTGGTGCTCTCTTCGTTCAGCAACGTGCTTCCAATCGTTCGCAATCGACAACTCACTCGCCCTAACGTTGCGAAAGAATGATGACAATTCGCAAATAAAAAGAGCGCGCATTCAAAGGTGCGCCGCGCCACCTCAACAATCCCCCCTCCCACCCTTTGCATTGTGATTAAACCACGTCAGTATAAAGCAGTTGAGCACGCACCAGTTATATGTCCGGTTCACTTGCAGTTCCATTCATGCTCCATGCGGAACTCGTTCCGGCATTGTGAATGGACTTTTGTTGACTGTACAGTGCGCCTGCGTCTCGTTTCAGCTCTGCATTGCTCCAAAGGACGTCACTACCGGCCAATGACTGAGCGTAAGCACATGTTTGCGCTAGCGCGCACGCGCCGGCGCACGCACGCAAGCACGCACACGCACGCACGCGCGCGCGCACGCACGCACGCTCGCAAGCACGCACGCACGCACGCACGGCACGCACGCACGCACGCACGCACGCGCGCGCACGCACGCACGCACGCACGCACGGGTTTTGAAGTTTACTTAGTCTGTAGACACTATTGGTTCGACTTCGCTGCATCCAAGGAGACTGTTAAAAAGAAGGGTGGAAAGTTTGGAGCTTGAGCTTGAGCTAGAATTGAAACTTGGGAATTTACGCACTCTATTGCGGTTGAATATACCATCCGTGACGGGGAAGATTGTGAGGTTAAACGCCATTTTTTTACTCTGTTCTAAATTTCTAAATTATTATTGCAAGTGTTGTGACAACGGCCGCAAATACACTAAATCAGTGCCCGACCTCTCTGTCGGCACAAATCGCGGTTGTCACTGTTGGTCACTGTTGTTGTTACTGAAGCAACGGAAATACATGTATAAACTCCTGATCAGTTCTTTCACGACTGGACGATATCGACGCATGCGGTGGCGAAGACTTCAAACCCCTCGTTGGCGCTGTCCACCGCGAGCTGCGTCCACGCGTCGGCCCCGTCGGCGAGGCTCTCCACCTTGCTGGGCTTCTCGAAGGAGTAGAGACTGAAGAGGAACGCGCGGCCAGCGCAGTGCAGCAGCCGCATCGTCTTGTGGCCGTGCGAGACGTCCGGTCGCTGGTTGATGGTAGGCGCTTCGCTCCACTGCTTGGAAGACGGCTCGTAATAGGCGCAGATCGAGGCGGAAGCTTCAGCGCGCACTCCGAGTCCGCAAGCCAGGATTTGTTTGGCCGACGGAATGAACGCGCTCGCACCGATCAGCCTGAAGTTAGTGATTAGTGAAAAACACACTTCAGAAAGAGGCGAGCTAAACAAAGGCGACATTGGGAACTGGGCTGGAGTGCTGCTTTCCAAAGTCCAGTCCGCGTCGGCGTCCTGCGTGTCCAGCCGGTAGACCACCCAGTGCTGCTCTACGTCCAACGGCGCTCTCTTCTTCCTAGAAACGGCTCGGTCTATGTCCATAAGGAACGGTCCTCGAGTACTGTAAAGCCAATAATATGCGCCCCCGGGCCGCTTGCCATTTTGGACGGCCTCTGCTGGGAGGCGCGCATCTCATGGTGTACAGGTATCTCTGGGAGGGGCAGGGGAGGGGGCAATCATACGGGGGCTGATTACTCTGTATTTCGTACACTATTGTGGGCAATTGCAATGGTGCAATGGTGCAGACAAACAACAAAATACGTGTAACACCGTATTTTCACTGTTTTAATGCCACTTTCATGGCAAAGACACCATAACGAATGTGAGATAGTGCTGCACCATAGTGATAGGCGTTGGTTTCGGTGCACTCTTTCGTGGTGGTTCAACTCTCACTGAGAAACCACCGAGTTCATTTCAATTGGGCAATGGATTCATTGGCTGAACGATGCGATGGCCCGTGCTTGCCAGTCGCCCACCCTCAGCCACTTGCGTTGCGGGCATAATGTACATGTCATGGTGCTTTAGTTTGAAGGACAATCCATCAGTGACTGTGACTGTGTCTGTCGGTTCATCAATCTGACTTGGTTTGTCTAATGCAAAACCATTCTACAGATGACAGAACAGCTCCAACTCACGATTGCAGCCGTTGTCGGAGTGGAGTGGCAGTTCTCGAGCCACTCCCTCTTCTCCCTCTGTCCCTGCTCAACGTCAACAGCAAATAGAGGAATCGCTCTCCGTCCGACGTCATCGTCAGCAGTTGCTCATCCGTCGCGAAGGGAAGCTTCGCTCCGAGCTTCGTCCACCTGTCTTCCCCGATCGAGTACGCGACACAGACTCGGTCCAGTGGCCTTTTGTAGTCGCCACCGCACAGATACAGCACGTTGCCTGAGAGATGAGACAACTGCGTGTTGCATGCACCGTAAACTCTATATTTAGCCACCCCCCCCCTTTGTAATTAGCCCCCTCTCCCAATAATTATACACTCTCTGTTGTACCTTTGACCACCTTGACCACTTTGAGTTTGTAAGCCCCCAATACCGTAAACCCTATAATTAGCCCCCCGGGGGCTAATTTTTTTGTTCAAGCTCTAGGAGGGTGTATAATTATAGGGGGGGCTAATTATAGGGGGGCTTATAAACTGGAAGTGTCAATGTGTGAGGAGCTTTGGTGAAAAAAAAGGGGTGTGGAGGCGATTTTTAAGGGAAAAAGACGCTGCGCACACACGTTGGTACAGTCTAACACACTCTCACACAGTCTCACATACACATACATGCATGTACATACATACACATACGCGACCATACATACACCCAGACATGGAAAATGTCGCCTTTCAGACGATAGTTCATTTAGGGTGGGGGCGTAATTATAGAGGAGGGGGGGCTTATTAACTCAAAGTGGTCTTAGGAGGGTGTATGATTATAGGGGGGGCTAATTATAGGGGGCTAATTATAGGGTTTACGGTATGTAATTTTTACCCCCTCCCTAAATGGACCATCGTCTGAAAGGCAAAACTATCCATGTATGGGCGTATGTATGGTCGCGTATGTGTATGTATGTACATGTATGTACTTGTGAGACTGTGCGAGAGTGTGGTAGAGTGTACCAACCTATGTGCGCAAGAGTGTGTACCAACGTATCTTTTTCCCCTAAAAATCGCCTCCACGCGCCTTTCTGCCTACAAAGCTCCCAAGACATGGACCCTTTCAGTTTATGAGCCCACCATAATTACCTAGCGCGCCCCCGCCCCCCTATAATTGCACACTCTCCTAGAGCTCGAACGAAACGATTAGCCACGGGGAGGGCTAATTATATGGCATAAGGTGGGCGATGCTGCTTATAGTTCGGGCGCATATACGGTACTTCCAACTTTTTTTGCCAACACAAAATCCTCTTCTATTTGGCTGGAAAAGTGTCAGAGGCTCGCTTGGGCGCGGGAAAATTGCGGAAGTGAAGAGCGAATTGTAAAGGCAATGCACACGGTTGTCCATACCGATCTGAGCACTGCTGCGCAAGGCGGTGTGAATCGAAGGCTGATCGGCGCCTCTGGCGACTTGGCCTCCTTTCAGTATGAACGTCTTGTTCGATGGAACCATGTGATCGAGGCCCAGATGGCCTCCACCGGTCACCACCAAAATTCCATTGGCTGAGGCCGCCACGTGGCCTGCGGTCGCCTACCAACGATGGTAGAGCTGTTACATACATTGTATAGCATACATTGTATGTATTGTACATACCAATATGCACGGCAACTTGTACAGTACGTTGCTGGTACTACAGAGTTGCTACATGGTAAAGTATCTGACGTATACATTGGAATGTACTTGCTGTTGTCACGCCAATACTGTTCCAGTACAACCGTGTTGTACACGGCATGGCAGGGAAAGTTGGAACGCCGGGCACAGAGCACATGACAGTATACCAACAGCATACATACCGTAAATCCTCTTACAGAGCCCCCTACAATACTATTTATGGTAAATAAACCATTAAATGGGAAAAACATGATCAGAATCACCGAATAATCGTCAATTTTGACTTCGAAATCAGCATTTCCATTCAAATCTTTAGGTTGAAAGGATAGATCCCCCCCTCAAACAGTCCCCCCCTCCAATAGTGCCCCGGGTAAGGCAAGGTATTTGGGGCAACGCTAGGAGACCGTCAATGGCCCATATACCTTGTAGCATACCGTTATCCATGACGCCTGCCAGTCTCTGGCCGCGTAAATAGTCAAATACATTCGGAAGAACGCCATCTGTAATCTAGGGCAGCGACTGCACGGGAAATTCCATAGATAGGGAAAGACTCGTTTTAGTGGATCCATCGAGAATCGAACCTGGGACCGTGAGCGCAAGAGGCCGATTCTCTACCACTACGCCATCCGCTGCCCCGCATTTACGGTAGGTACATATATGCCTCGTTCTGGTAACGGTGCGCCCCTCGGATTACGGTAAATCTCGCCAAAAATAATCAGGATACACCTCAAAAGTGAGAACACGACAGAGTGCGGCGACTCTCTCCTTTCAGATACTCTAAGCGGACAGACAACGGTTTGTCCGCCATCCCCTCCCCCGCAAATCATGCACTTTTCTCCAACGACATCCGCTACATCCGCTACATATACCAGCGGCAGTTTGAAGTCGGCAGCGTGGAACTTTTCCGTGTCATGGTCGAGTACCACAACTTCGCTGGACGCCGCCGTGGGCTTGACACCGTTCGGACCTCCAAACTTCAAGCCTCCGCTCAGAACAACTCGCTTTTCGCGTTTCGCAAAACGAACACCTTTCTGTGCAGGGTTTCATGTTTCATATTCACGTTGAAACAGGCTTCGGCACCATACTCTCAACTTCTACTTGCAAGGGGGATTGCTCTATTGGGGGAGAGGCTTCAGTAATGAGCCTGATACTTAAAGGGGTAGAGAAAATGATCCCGTCCAAATTCAAAAATTGCCGATTTCAGTCAGTTTATCGCCATTTCC
Organism: Paralinhomoeus sp. GSCO2_6; assembly: GCA_030248085.1. Classification (NCBI taxonomy): domain Eukaryota; kingdom Metazoa; phylum Nematoda; class Chromadorea; order Monhysterida; family Linhomoeidae; genus Paralinhomoeus; species Paralinhomoeus sp. GSCO2_6. The sequence continues at coordinate 6,655 of JASAMY010002150.1, forward strand.
TGGGCGATTTATCTTTTCAAGAATCCCTGTAGCTGTATTGTGTGTACAAAGAAGACACGTGCATACTGCTTCATCGTTTGCTCTTCGTTGTACAGTGTGCCAGCATCTAAGATTGTACTTTAAGGAGTACTCACGTGGAGTTGGATTTCGTGGGCACGTATCGCTTGACTGGATCAGAAACGCCACCACAGACGCACAGATGAGCAACCTTTCCATCTACCCTTTAGCCTACCACCACTTTCTTTGTCGCAAAAATGTTGCAGACGACGTTTTAAGGTCAAAGACAAAGTGGCCCCTTCCAGTGACGTGATAGATGAAGCATTTTCCATGTACATTCGACTAACGCTTGCGCTATGGACACTGATGATAGGCCAAGCATTTTCTACAGGATTAATTAGGTGGTCGGAACACACTCGAGTGCAGAGGACAACATGCACTCGACAACATGCACACGTGTAAAAGAAGACGTTGCGTCAGCCTTTCGATAGAGGGCCGGTACCGCAAAGGCCTCAATGCCACCAGCGACTCCCACGCATTTTTCGCTGAATAGTGGAATCGCATTGTAGCGTGGGGGTTCGCATAACCTCCTTGGTTTTGAGAACGAAACTTTTAATGGCGGTCTTGGCTCATGCCAGTAACCCTTGTGCGCGTCAACTTGCACGTGATTCGTGCAGACCGTGACAATGTCTGATCTGGTGTAGGTTGCAGAACGGGTTTTGGTTTTGATGCGGATTGTAATGATTAGAATATCAGCACGTGTTTGTGAAGCAATAATACATACGTGTGAATAGTGGCCCATCGCGTGAGGATCCCCTTTTAAATAGTGTTCCCTGGTTAGGAGCGGTTCACAGTATGTATAGTGCTTGATGGGCACTAACGGAAGATTTGCGGTCTGGACTAGCACAATATTGTTGTTCGGCGGGAGGTGCAATCCCAGTGCGAGCCGTGTTGGGTTTGCGATTTCGATGGGTTGGCATTGAACGGAGCGCGATACACGTACAGTACCAGGTATAAGCTTAGGGTCCGTGCGCATGTCCCAGTGATTACCAATCTCCAAACTGTTTCACTGTCACTTTTTGTGCTGCGCAGTGTCTCATTGCATCAGTCTCAGTCTGGTAGTCGGGTGTTGCCAATCGGCGATGTCTATCACTAAACGCAGGTTTGTAGTGAATGCAATTGTTTCGGTTTTAGTCGGACGGTCGTTTCAACTGCTTCTTTGTACCCAAACGTTTCACTAACGAACAAAGCAAACAGGGAAACGAGTCCAGCAGGAGTACAACACAAATAGTCCTGGACAAAATTGGACGAGTCAGAGTGTTCTCAGTTTCAGAAGCAGTTCGTCGACAAACTTCTTGCTGGAATCTTCGTCCAGTGACAAACCCATCATCAAGAGACACTCCTAAATGTTTCAAAAGACGGATGTAAATCGGACAGTGCGCACAAGTACTTAGTGCGTTCTTCAATGCGTTCGAACCAACTGTCCAGGATCTACCTGACATTGTAGGTACATATACCTGCATACACACCTATACATACAGGGTGGCCCGCCGATCCGTGTCCAACTTTAATCGCTTGCCATTCCTCCATCCGCCGGCCGATTTTCCCCAAATTTTAACACGTGGTGCTACAAACCTTTGCTAAGATACGTATAAAGTTTCATGAACATCCGCCAAAGTAATAACGTTTTATTTGACTGTGCGCCGAAAAACCGGTTTTCAAAGTTTCCGCCCGCCACAGCGATGCACTTTTCGCAACGTTCCGCGACAGAACGACAGATTCTCGAGCATAAGTCAGCGTCGAAGTGGGCGAACGCGTTTTCTATCGCTTCCTTCAGCTCTTCGACGCTTGAGCAGCGCTGCGAGTAAACAATGTCTTTGAGGATCCCCCAAAACGAAAAATTCGACGGGCGTCAAATGAGGCAAATCAGGGAACAGTTTCTTCAGCCGTCTGGCTGTTTCCCTCGACTCTTTCGTCTCGTAATAAAGTTTTACGGCATTAATTCTTTGCTCAAGAGAGAGCGACAAATTATCGGCCACCTCCTTTTAAAGGGCGCGCTCCCAAATGAATTATTTTCGCGCGTTACCGTAAAAAACGATATGGGTAAGGGTAAGTGCGCACAACTTTTATATCCTGTTTTGGAAACTGCTAAAACTTTGTACATATCCAAGTAAAGGTTTGCAGCACCACGTGTTAAAATTTGGGGAAAATCGGCCGGCGGACGGAGGAATGGCGAGCGATTAAAGTTGGACACGGATCGGCGGGCCACCCTGGCCATATGCATCCACGCACAAGACATGGTCAACTGATTTACATAACCCCAATGAGTCGGCGTCTCTCTGCGTCTGTTTCCAAGTCGAGAAGCTTGTCCAGCTCGATTTCATCAAAACTGCCGGATGCACAGTCCTGAAATCCAGTTGTAAGCAAACTTCAGGGCTCCCTTTCAACCTTAGTAACCACGTGTTCAAATACCGTACTAACTCAGCCGCTTCCATCTTTCCCGAGAAGACACTTAATGTGCAGTGTCTGTCTGTACTGTTGTAGACACTTACTGTGCCGTAGTCTGTACTGTTGTAAGGTACCTTACATGCTGTATAACCGCGGCAAGCACTGTAAACTGCAGTACTTGCAGCTAGAGTTGGGCGCGTATTTTTTCAAACGTATTTTTTCAAAAAAATACACGTATTTTTTTGAAAAAGTACGTTGCCGCCTGTATCTTATTTTTAAAAAATACGGTCGTAGTCGTAATCGTAAGGTCACAGTCGTAAGTCGAAGTCGTAAACCTGTATTTTGTTGAATCAGCCAGCAATCGATAATAAAACATTTGTTGTTAATCAATGTACCTTACATTGAACAGCATTTTGTGAGTTGTGTGGTGGGTAAATTTCCCAAAAGACGATTTGTTTTACATCACATTATCCTTACGACGCTTAGGTTTTGCTTACAGTAGGTTTTGGATGCAGCGGACACGGACCCAACAATTGATTCTGCTAGCTTTTGCTATTGCTAGCTCTTCTTCACGCCCTCAATTTCTGTGTCGCGCCCTGTGTCGCGTTCTTAGCTCACTTTGTTGGGTGCCAAATCTCCTGGTCACTCATTACTCCGCTCGCTTACGCACCACTCACCCACACACTCACCTCTCACACACACGTACGCACACACACTCCTACACGTCCGCTTGCGTGCTTGCGCAGTTTTACAACATTCAGCGTTCGTATGCACCGATTTCTAAGCTTTGGACACTTCGCTGATGGCTTACTATGATGTATGGTACATGTACATACATGCTCCAAAAAAATACAAAAGATACGTATTTTTTCAAAAAAATACCGTATTTTTTCAAAAAAATACGTCGGTCCAACGTCAAAACGTATTTTTCCCAACTCTACTTGCAGCACGTCTTGACCAATCGCAGTGAAGAGTGCGTGCGTACCCATGTATACAGTACCTGGTTTCCTGCCTTCGCCAGTTCCTCCAGCTGATCTAGCAGCCACTCCTCGACCTTGACTCGCTTTCTGATAAGACCCATCTAAACGTACATACATGTACGTCATGCGTACAGTACCACCTTGTGCACTGCACCGTGTTAATGTGTTTTTTTTGGTAATAGCATTATGTTGGTACATTACCTCCGAAACCTACCTATGTACCGGTTTGCAGATAGTTTGCAGGTTTGCAGGTTGTTGAAAAATGTACCGCGTACGTACCCAGAGTAATCGCTGTATAATGTAGAATGGTGTGTGCACCTGCGTCTTGCCGTACTTGACTGTGAGGATTCTTTGGCGCTGCTCGCGGCGCGCTTCCGCAGGTTCCGACGCGAATCTCGCGCCCGACGACCGCCGGCGCTCATCTGACGGCTTCGGCTCCTCCGCCTCAGCCATATCGCTCTCTGGGGGAGACACTGGCAGTAGCAGGCCAGAAAACCAAGATACCTAAAAGAGGCAGCGCTCTCAACTGGTGAAGTGAAGTACTGTTTTTGGGCGCCTAGAGGAGGGCTGCAGGAGAGGTCCGCACGCACGCACGCACGCACGCACGCACGCACGCACGCACGCACGCACGCACGCACGCACGCACGCACGCACGCACGCACGCACGCACGCACGCACGCACGCACGCACGCACGCACGCACGCGTGCACGCACGCACGCACACGAACACTCCTCTGGTGGCCGGTTGAGGGCGTATGTATATGTACGCACGTATAGCAAATAAACCGCATTAAACCAAGAAGGGAAGGGCGAGATGGCAGCAATTTGTCAGGGCCATCTGCTAAATAAAAAATAATCGCGCACATTACGAAGACGCCCCAGCGCGGTCTAATCCGCGAGTGCTAGATTGCCCCTTGTTCAAGGGGCGCCTCTCACGACGCACACGCGTACACGACGCACGCACGCACTACGTATGCAAATGTGCCCTCCCACAAGGAAGCAATTCGTTGGGCTGGTGCGCTGGGCGAAAGACCCTTACGAATTGGCGGTTATTCAGTTTGGTGGGGCACTGGGAGCGCTTTTAACCCACCAAGAATGTCGCCCAGTTCTGGAGGAATTTCACCACGCCAGTGGCTCTAGCCCGAAAGGCGTGATAATTTTCCAATTGTCCTCGCTTGACCGACCCCCACATTTGTCGCCACTTGCCCTGTTCGCTTCTGGGTGCATTCATTGATTGGATCCGGATGCGTTAACCATTTTGATGCATTCCTTGGGCCTCTGCGGAAGGTTTTAGTACCGAGAGGGTTAAGAGTCCAAGTGGCTGGTCCAATTGCCTTGTTGCTTACCGTTGAGGCGCACTTCCTTGCTCCCTCTTGGGCTGGTTGGGCACGCATTAGTGACTCCATTATGTGTTGTGTTTGTCATCGTGGACAATCTCGGAAGATGTAAATTAAGGAAAAATTTGCAGGCGGCTGCAAAAAAAGGTGAATATGTGACGCTCTTTTGTTGGAGCCCAGTTTGAAAAAGAGGGGTATCAATTAAGGCATGCCTCATTTATGTATAGCCACTTATGCTTTGCAGCTGATCAACTTCAGTTTGAACAAACTGTGTATAAAAACCGAACCAAACGCAGCAACACGTCACATATTCGGCATTTTTTTGTGTTTGTGTGCATAGAAAGGAGCAGTGGCAATCATAGGACCTAACTGAACTGGAACACCCTGCATTCACATATGCCGCATGACTAAATGCCACGTGGTTGCGAGACAAGCTGGAAGGACCCCAGGGTCTTGCACATGGACCACTATGCAGACGTACGCACGCACGCACGCACGCACGCACGCAAGCACGCACGAACGCACGCACGCACGTATGCACGCAAACACGTTGTATAGGAGCAGTGCGTTATTGGATAAATGCCAAAAAGGAAATGACGAATGGAGCCAGTACCATATGTATACCTACACATCACTAACTGAACTGTAGTGGCAATCCACATCTCACAAATGTTAGCAAGGTGCCAATTATTTATGTAGGAACTTTGGCTGTGCCAGGTCGATGGTAATGACCAGAGATAGATGAGATGTGAAAGGATTGCTGTTGCATTTTGGGTGAGTGAGATAGCTCACACAAAAAAATGCCGAATATGTGACGTGTTGCTGCGTTTGGTTCGGTTTTTATACACAGTTTGTTCAAACTGAAGTTGATCAGCTGCAAAGCATAAGTGGCTATACATAAATGAGGCATGCCTTAATTGATACCCCTCTTTTTCAAACTGGGCTCCAACAAAAGAGCGTCACATATTCACCTTTTTTTGCAGCCGCCTGCAAATTTTTCCTTAATACAGTGTTTTTTCGTAAGACAAACATCGATGCGTAAAACCTATACAGGCACACGCATGCACGCAGGCACGCACGCACACATGCATGCACGTACGCACGCAGGCACGCACGCACACATGCATGCACGTATGCACGCACGCATGCACGACATATGTACCATGTATGACATATGTAGCATGCTTGGTAGAATCCCTCGAGTGCAGTAGGAGACACTCATCGTATAGAATGTGAGCATGTGGATTGAAAATAGGTACGAATGTATTTTTCATTGACCAAAGTTGTGCACAACTAATTGTCATGCAAATGATACAAAGCAGGATGACCTATCAGCAAATGGCACAGCATGCAGAAAACTACAAACAGAAGCCACTGCGGATAATTGTGTGTGTGTGCGAGTGCGTGTGTGCGTGCACGGGCAGTTGTGCTATATTGCTGCATCGTAGCGTAGTGATGTAAAGATCGAAAATGATCGCTATGACTAGGCGGTCAACTTTTGTGTTTTAGCTGAAGTGATGCGATGTACCCACATCCAGTTATTTTTTGAAGCAGCCGATTTGATGGTGTGCGTGCGTGCGTGCACATCTGCAGTGCCATATTGGTTCGTCGGAGCATAGCGGTGTAAAGAATCAAAATAATCTACACGTGCAGGCGGTCAACTTCCGTGTTTTAGCCAAAGTGATCCGACCTACTCATATCGATATTTATCGATTATTCCGTATGTGAAAATATTTTGGTGCGTCGGATCGTGTTGACTTCAAGGAATGAAATGTTCGCCATCGAAGGGCAATCAACTTTATTATTGATGTTAATGCCCTCCGACGTAACCACACCGAAATATCGCCATTTTTCGTTTTCAGTATAATGGGGAGAGGCATTTTGGTGCGTTCAATTTGGTCCAATTGTCAAACGGGGTCTATTCCAGGTCATGCCGAACAACTTTGTGCTTTATAGCAAAGCTCTGTGATAAGCCGTTAGCGCGCCTATTAAGGACAAACTTTTTGGCCGATATTTTTAATTGCTAATAACTCATTATCGGGGGCGAAGTTTTAGGTTCAGTGACTTGGCATAAACTTTCCATAAGCAACTGTTCAAGAAAATCAAAAAAAAAATGGGGGTTAATTAGGCACATTTTTGAGATTTACTCTTGGTAGAAACCACCCCAAAAAAAACGACTATGTCCGAAAAAACGCATAAAATCGGCGATATCTCGAGTTTGGTAGGACGCAGAGACGATTCCTTTGGTACGCAAAATTGCCATCATGGGTCGCTTACACATGCCAAGTTTCATTCCAATTGCCCACGGCACTAGCGAGTGGCGCTCCAAAAACTGGGAGGAGAACACGAAAAAAAAAAAAGACACTTTTCGGAAACATTTTCGGGCGTACCCCTTTAACGCGCAACAATACTGCAACGCGCTGTGGCACGTACGGTCCCCCCGATGAGTGCGCTTCTTTTGACCCATAACGCGCCAAAATCGGTTCAGCCAATCAAAAGTTATAGGCGATCAAAAATCCGAATTCTCGCGCGCGCAAGTCATCACATATTAGGGTTGTACACTGACGCGTACACCCTGATAACGGCCCAATTTCCACCAACCGAGCTCGCCGCATGTGCATGTATCATCGTATACAAACACTGCGTGTCTGTCTTTGTGGGTGGTGTAGCAAAACACGCACACACACACACACACATATGCCATCAGCTAGATACGGAAAATGATCGTTTTGCAAAAGAAACGTTTCAGAAGTGAGATTAAGGACTACCTTGCAGTTCAGCTTCAGTCTCATCTGGAAGTAGAAGATTTGAAAAGTATTGGAAACTAAAAGCATCGTATGTAACTTGTGTGTGCCCATATAAGGCACATCTGAGAATCTTAAGCACCTTCGACCTTGTCCCGAAGTCCCGAAGAAATGGCCCAACAGAAGATGTCTGAGAAAATGCCTTGCAAATGTATTTGGGTGGGAGGTGGGAGGGGGGGGGGGCAGGCGGCAAGTAGCGCTTGCACTCCTCCTATCCCCACTCCTACTCACCCACTTCTCTCCGTCCCGTCTATCTACCCGTCCTCCAAAAATGAGGTGCCGTTTTCGTTAGGGTTTGTAAATTCGCCCCCGGGAGAAGAAGTGCCATACGATTTGCGTTATACAGGGACACAAATCAAGCAGCAGTGATGTAGAAGCGTTGTGTACTCAGCTACGCTTATTAATGAATGACATGACATTCCAGGTACTTTGAGCTGTTTTAAATCACCTAAAACAAGCTCGTTTCAAAAAGCACTTCATTTGAATTTGTTGCCGTTCATTCCAAATTTCTGTGCTTCCGCACAGATTGGACCGGTGTGCACTTCCTGGAATTCTTTAGCAGTGCCGATTCCTTTGGAATCGGTGAAATCGCCGCACAAGCTTCAATGATGCGACGCCCCTGGTATTGTCTCCTTTGTTCCATTGCAAAATGCACTGTTGTTGCATTGCAAAATGCTACACAACCTTGCTTTTTTTCAGTCCAAAGGTCTGCATTGCAATTGCAGATAGAAGAGACAGGAGGGAGGACGTCCACGTCTGTGCGTCGGTGCATAGGAATGTACTGATGCGTCCTAAAGGCATCCACACTGTCCCCTCCCCGCCCTAATACAGGGCCAAAGGCGCCTACACTGCCCTATGGCACCATGGTTCTGTGTAGCGTGGTAGCGAAGGGGAGTGGGTGGCTGGCTGGACCGACGCGCGTACTGGCGAACGCACGAGCATAGCACTAGCCTCGGAAAATAACGCGGCGGAAACTTTCAAAATTGACCCAGAAATTTTTGCTCCCAGACCCAGAAATTTCGTTTCAGATTGAGACACATCCTAGTCCTATCTTTAACGATGCGTTTCCAGATTTGACCCAGAAATTTTGCTCCCAGACACAGAAATGTTCCTTCCAGATTGGGCCCAATCCTTAAGCATGTGTTTTCCCAGAAATTTTGCTTGGGGACACAAAAATATTAAATGTTTTTTTTATTTTTTTTATGATTTTTTTCGAATAAATAAATTTAAAAATGGTGCATCTTTAAATTGGTCCTAAGAATGCTCAAAAAAGATTTCGGCCCGATCCGTCAAGCCATAAAGGAGAACCGATCGGTAACGGACGGACAGACGAGCGGATGGACGAACGGATGGGCGGACGGACGGACAGACCATTACGAATTTTTCCGTCCGTATATGAACTCGCCGCGCTGACGCGCGGCGAAAAAACGCAAAGAAATTCCAATAGTGCCCAAGGGTACAACGAGATTGAAAGCATACAGTCCTGGGGGGCACAATTGGAGGATTTACGGTATGTACCTCTCGTTGTTACCCCACATGCCAAAATGTAATCTCAACATTGCATTGACGCTCACTTGTCGTGATTACTCAAACTATGAAACACAACGTTTAATGAGGTGAGTTTGAAACATTTGACGTCGTCACAGTCCGGCGATTGCAATTAAAAGCAAGTTTTCAAAGCAACACTGTCTGGATGTCCAAGTGCGCTTTGTGCCCTAAAGATGTCTGCAAAAAAAGTTAAAGAATGACAATGAAACAACTCGTACAAACAGCATACCGTAAATCCTCCAATACACCCCCCCCCCCTCCAATAGTGCCCCCCCCCAATAGTGTCCCGGGGTAAGGGGTATGTTGTGCCATGTGCCTTTTATGGGCAAAAATATAGTGGTAGGTACATTTATATCGTGTATACACACTACTACTAACCAATAATAGTACGTTTCAGCAACTATTAACGGTAAATCAACCATTAAATGTGGCAAAAGTGATCAAAATCAACGAAAAATCGGCAATTTTGACAGCGAAACTAGTATTACCATTCAAAATTTTTAGGTTGAAATAATAGAAGCCCCCCCCCCCCTCCAATAGTGCCCCCGGGTAAGGAGAGGTTGAAAAAATTGTGCCCCAGGGGCACTATTGGAGGATTTACGGCAAACGAACAAGAATTGCTTTTAAATGACTTTCCATATTGTGATATTTTTGGTTTGAGATTCATGGAGTGAATTTAGAGGATCGTTGAGTGTCCCGTCCGTTTGGAGGGCAAGATTTCCGCCCAATTCTCTCGGATCCAATTGCCAAAGTGATAAAAGGTACACTACCACTAACTTCCGGCGTTTGATTGCTAATTTCTCGACAGTTCTTCAATGCACTTTGCTGAAATTTTGTGCGCCTGTGTAGTGTCTGACTTAGACGCACGCCGATTTCCAGCTTATTTGATACACCCAAGCAACAGCTACCGTTGAACTAAAACAAGCTCGTTTCAAAAAGCACTTCATTTGAATTTGCTCCCTTTCATTTGAAATTTCTCTGCTTCGGCGCAGATTGGACGGGTGTACACTTCCTGGAATTCTTTAGCAGTGCCGATTCCTTTGGAATCGGTAAAATCACCGCACAAAAGGTGCATCTCCAAATGGGTCCTCAGAATGCTCAAAAAAAAATTCGGCCCGATCCGTAAAGCCATAAAGGAGAACCGGTCGGTAACGGACGGACGGACGATCAGACGGACGGACGGACAGACAGACAGACCACTGCGAATTTTTCCGTCCGTATATGAACTCGCCGCGCTAACGCGCTAACGCGAAAAAAGGCCTCAATGGAATCACACACTTTTCAGGTCCTTCAAAAAAGCATAAAATCGGCAATATCTCTGGATATACAAAGTCTAGACAAGAATCTTTTGGCACCACAAAGTGTTGCCATGGGTGGCTCATACGTGCAAAGTTTCATCCTGATTGCTTTCGGCGTTCGCGAGCAGTGCTGTAAAAACTGGGAGGAGAACATGAAAAAAAAGCCGCAAAATTGGAACATTTTTGGAACTATTGACCCCTTACAGTAAAACAAGGAAACGCGTTATGGCGCTTTCGATGCCCCAGGAGAAGGCGGTTCATTTCCGCCATAATGCGTCGAAATCCGTTCAGGCAATCAAAAGTTATAGGCAATCGAAAATTCAAAAACCCGCATTGAGAAGTGGTCACATACCGTAAATCCTCCAATAATACCCCCCCCCCCCTCCAATAGTGCCCCCCCCCCTCCAATAGTGCCCCCGGGCACGGCAAGGTTGAAATAATAGATCCCCCCCCCCTCCAATAGTGCCCCCGGGGGTAAGGGGTATGTTGTGCCATGTGCCTTTTATGGGCAAAAATATAGTGGTACGTACATTTATATCGTGTATACACACTACTACTAACCAGTAATAGTACGTTTCAGCAACTATTAGCGGTGAATCAATCATTAAATGCGGCAAAAGTGATCAAAATCACCGAAAAATCGGCAATTTTGACAGCGAAACTAGCATTACCATTCAAAATTTTTAGGTTGAAATAATAGAAGCCCCCCTCCAATAGTGCCCCCCCCTCCAATAGTGCCCCCGGGTAAGGAGAGGTTGAAAAAATAGTGCCCCGGGGGCACTATTGGAGGATTTACGGTATTAGGGTTGTACGCTGACGCGTACACCCTGATACGGTATTTCAGTAAATTGTACACTGTAGTGACTGTACTTATTTCGTGAGGCGGGCCGGGCCGGGCCGGGCCTGCGATATTGAGCAGTTGGACGGGCCGGGCCGGGCCGGGCCTGCGTTTTGAGGGTGCGGGCCGGGCCGGGACGGGCCGGACTATCTGGCGGGCCCAGCCGGGCCGAGATGTGCAGGCCCGTGCTCATCCCTACTATCCATGGATTTTCTCGGGCTATCGCTGCCCTAGATTACAGATGCCGTTCTTCCGAATGTCTTGTGGAATTATTTACCTGTGGAATTGGTGATGCTTTGGTGATCGATTGACTCATTGATCGTCAATAAGTGTACCAATGGCGCAGTGAAATGACTAAAGCCACGAGCGTATAATGTGTGTAGCTACATTGCCGCGTGCAGATGTTTCTTTCATCAAAATGTTTCTGGTTGCTACAGTTCTCGCTGCTGCCCAACCGCAGGGCGAGCCCGTACTTCCTGAGCGTCGTACGTCCTGAGTTCATACGGCGCATGGTCGACAACGTCCAACCAATTCATCGCCGACCACTTTCGGTCTCTCGAGGACGAGGAGAAGGCACGTTTTTCTTTGGCAGCCTGCATAGTGTAATTCTGTAGAGTACGGTTCACATGTAGAGTAACAGTACAGTTCATGTGCTGCACTGATGTTCGAGGGTGGCAACTTTGGAAAGGTAGCGCTCACTCATAGAGACAGGAAGCATTCTGAACGTCAAGCAAAAACGAGTGTTCCCAGTTGAGTCAAATAGCTGCAGAAAAGCAGCAAAACTTAGTGCGAACTTGGCTTAGTGTGAACGGCTGGCAAACTGTAGAATGCAGTGGTAGTTACGTTGAGGTAAGTACAAGAGGTGCGTTACGCTTGAGTTATGCACAAACCAAAAGCCGGACACTTAGGTAAGTGCAGTGTATTAAATACATAGTAATGCGCGCGCCCTGAAATGTTTTTGCACCAATTCAAATGCTGTTGAATACTTGCTGACTTCGATTACTCCATTATGTCTTCTTCGTTGTGTGTGCATTGCCGCGTGCAGATGTTTCGGAACTGTTAAAAATTTGCTTGATTTGCATTTTTGCTTTTAATCATGACTCTACGAACGAACTAATCGTACGTCAAATGTTTCTGGCTCAGTACACTGTGCCGCTTGTTTGTTCTACTTGACGATTTTTCGGCAGCACGTCCTCGCAACTACAGGGTGGCCCAAAAAATCTTGGACCCCTAACTTCAACGCGGCCGTTCTCCGTCTAGGGTAGACCGATTGACGTGAAATTTTAACCACACATACCTCCAACCTTCCTACGCCTCCCCACAAAATTTCAGTTGAATCGGACGAATTGTGCTCATTTCGCAGTCATTTGCGCAAAGCCTGCTCAAAATGTGGGTGTTCACGTGCCCGTTCTCGTCCTAGGGGCAACCAATTGTTATGACATTTTAACCAGAGATAACCCAGGCTCATACACGCTTTGTCGCGAAAAACCAAGTTAATTGGACAAACGGTGCCCATAGGACAGTCATTTTTGCAAACCATCCTCAAAAATGGGACGTTCTTGTGCAAGCGCTTCCTGCCTTCCAGTTGTTGTCGCATTTTAGCGGTCAAAAGGTACACCCGATGCCATCTCTTGTCTGTCACTGGGGTCACTGTTGAAAGCGGGAACTCTCACAGGATTAACCATACTTTGAACTCTCCACATACAGTAGTTCATTTTGATTCATCCCACACACGGTTCCCGGTCGATGCGCCAAAAAGATTGCTTCTTAAGGCAGCCCAGTGCGGACGCCTGAATCTCAAATATTCGTAGGACCGCAACAATAATTTTCCACTAAATTTTCGGCTGAATCTGAGGCAGAATCGCAATTCCGTGCGGAGACTTTGAAAGACCCAAATTCGGAATTCGGCGCTGAAATTCAGCGCCGAAATTGAATCTGAGGTTGGAAAAACCTCTCCCAGCCTGAAAGAAACTGAGATGCGGCTCTCGGAAGAAGATAACATCACAATTAAGACGCTCAGAGTTGAAAAAAATTGGGGGGCAAAGAGAATTCGACGAGAATTTCCAGGAAAAAATTGGCCCTTGTCGTCAATCAACTTTTTGCTCAGTAAAGTCGACGCAACAGGGCAAATCGAAAGAAAAGCAGGAAGTGGGCGCCCGAGAACCATTAGAACTGACGAAAATGTTGAAATTGTCGGCAATTTGATTGCGAGTCAGGAGGATCAACCTGGGGCCGTTTTTGTTCCACGAATGAACATCACGTTTTAAATTCAGATTATTTATTCTGGTAAAAAAGTTTTTTTGCGTCTTTTATATCTGAAGTGACAACAAAAATTGGCCCTGGCACATCTTTGTCCGCGCGAGAAATCGCAAGTCAATCAAAAAAAAATGTTTTTATTGATGCAAGCACCGACACAGTACAGGGACCGTAAACCAACGCACGGGGTATGAAGGGGCGATGCATCATAATAACACTGTATCACTAACACTACCTACGGCGTTCTTCTCCCGCGAGGGAAGGTGGGCCGCCACCTGGCACGGATTTCGGGCCGAAGCCCGGGAGCCGCCCTACACCGAGGCAATGAGAGCGATTCATCCCTTGCCCAAGGGGATTCGTGACTCCGTGACCTCAGTGGAAGGGAGTTGAACCCCCGACCACGAGCGCGCCGAGCACGACGCATTACCACTGAGCCACTACGCTCTCAAGTGCCACTGGAATTGCTCGTTCTTCCGTACAGCGCATTGCGCGCGAAGATTTAGAAAAAAAGGTGTTTAAACGCGCTGTCGTCCATTCCCTTACTGAAGCCAATCGTCACGCGCGGCTGCAAAGGTTGGTTCTTCCTTTTTCTAAGCCGCAGCTCTGCAGAAATCATTGCAGATACTTAAACGTGCATTAAGGTGCCAGAATTTGTTGGATGAGGTGACTCCCCAACAATTACGCAGAGTGTTTTTCACCGATGAATCGACGTTTTACTTAAAAACCCCAAGAAATCGCCAAAATAACAGAATTTATCAACCTATGCAGTTGAGAAAACGAGACATTCCTCTCGAAAACTTGCTTGTTGAAAGGGGTCAGTTTCCCCAAAAGCAGATGATTTCGGTGGGCTTTTCAAAGCTGGGTAAAACTCCAATTCATTTTATTGATGGCACTGTCAACTCCCAGTATTACTGCAATCATATTCTGACTCAAACGCTCATTCCCGCTATGCGGGAATTGTCGGCACCTGGGGCGACATTTCGAAGCTCACTACAAGTTTGGAGGGGGAAGAAACGTGGTTATGTCGCATACCTTACACGCCTGGGCCTGGGTCATGAATGTGACTTAACGCAGGGAGGGTGGGGGGTTGACGACGGTGCTCCACGCTTATCTCAGGCACCTCATTCTTCGAATATTTTGGACTGAACCCCGTTTCTGCACCTCTCCCACCCCCAGCCTCTGTCAAAAGGTAGGTGGATGGAGGCTGGGATCTTACTTTGTGCATACACAAAAGGGAATTTTTTGAATACTGGTGGACTTCGGACTATTGCACTTGGGAATGTCGCCCAGGCAACTTTATCCTGCAGCAAGATGGTGCACGCGCGCACACTGCTCGCGCAACTCAAGAGTTCTTACAGCAAGAGGGCGTGCAGTTTTGGCGCCCTGACATGTGGCCGCCCTGCAGTCCCGATTTGGCGCCATGCGACTACTTTTTGTTTGGGCCACTAAAGAGCGCCGTCTATCGGCGCCAACCACAAAGTTTCATAGAGCTCAGGAATTGTATTGTGGAAGAATGGAACGCGATTAGTCAAAGGTCGATCAATGCTGCAGTCAACCAATTTTTGCCAAGAGTGCAAGCAGTGGTAGCGAATAATGGTGGACATATCGAATATGTGAATATGTAATCGCAGCTCTGGCATGTTTTTGACTGTGCCACTGAAAGCTTACACAAGAATAAATCGGTCATCGTCGATGAAACTTGATGTTTGTCAGTCAATGGTGCTGGATAGCACGTGAACATCCCATTTTTGAGGATGGTTTGCAAAAATGACTGTCCTATGGGCACCGTTTGTCCAATTAACTTGGTTTTTCGCGACAAAGCGTGTATGCGCCTGGGGTATCTCTGGTTAAAATGTCATAACAATTGGTTGCCCCTAGGACGAGAACGGGCACGTGAACACCCACATTTTGAGTAGGCTTTGCGCAAATGACTGCGAAATGAGCACAATTCGTCCGATTCAACTGAAATTTTGTGGGGAGGCGTAGGAAGGTTGGAGGTATGTGTGGTTAAAATTTCACGTCAATCGGTCTACCCTAGACGGAGAACGGCCGCGTTGAAGTTAGGGGTCCAAGATTTTTTGGGCCACCCTGTATATACGATGTTTGTGCACCAAATGTACAAGACTTGTTCAGCAAATTTTGCGCACCTAATAATCAAAGTTTGCTCACCATAAACTATGAATGATCACCAAATTCTGAGAACTGCTCACCTATATTCTTGATCACCTAATTAGCCGTAGTTTGCGCACCTGAAACCTTATGGATGATCACCTAATGAAGAAACTTGCCCCACCTAAGTGTAGCTACCTATAGCATTACAAATCTTCGGGTTTTAACCTTCAGCTCGTACTTGAGGCACTATCGGAGGAACGGTGCTATGGGGGGGGCATAATTAGAGAATTTACGGTATGTTCTGTTAGAATTATGACGGTCCAGCATTATCCAATGACTCAAACACTCAGCATAATATAGTGAGTCTAAAACATTTTGGTTACAGCAGAGCCTACTCTAACTGGTGGAGGGGGCGTGGGGTTTACCCCTCCCCACAATTTTTCCAACCCCCCCCCCAACCCTCCCACCAGAATTTTCCCAACAGATTTTCACCCTGTCTAAAACGATAAAAGTGAGCAAATGCTGGTGTATTTCAGTGCTTTTCAGTGTTATGCTTACATATGGCCATAAAACAGCTAAATCACACTCTTTTGACCCTATTTACACCCAATGTTGACCAATAAGTACCAGTATAACTCAAAAAATGGCCAGCTACCCCACTTTTTGCTCAACCCCTCAAAATCCCCCCCCCCCTCCAACTCACTCTGACCCGGTTACAGGTACCTACATATGTTGTAGAGCGACTTGTCAAAGCGCCACAGACCGACTTGCGGTACGCTGTCAGTCTGTCACTGTTTGGGCTCTCATGATCCCAGCCCAGATGCACTTTGCAAACAGAGCCAAAACAAAAATGCCTGTGTATCTCAGAGGGAAACAAAGTAGGCAACAGTACTGTTACCATTGAAAGAGTCCCGTGAATTTCAGTGACTAGCCGCTTCAACTCAGGACTCCCTGCTTGCAAAGTGCTCCAAAGTGGTTCAACATCAATTTGTCTCATGAAATAAAATAATGTTGAGATTACTCAGTTGTACAATGATGAATCACAGCAATGATGAAACTGCAAAGTGTTGGAATGCATGTCAACCAAAACCAATACATGGCAACCAATGCATTTGCATGAATGCCAAAGTGCTCTCTGTTTTAAACACCCACTCTGTTTGCAGTGTGCCTTCTGATTCCAGCATTTT
Source organism: Paralinhomoeus sp. GSCO2_6 (assembly GCA_030248085.1). Classification (NCBI taxonomy): domain Eukaryota; kingdom Metazoa; phylum Nematoda; class Chromadorea; order Monhysterida; family Linhomoeidae; genus Paralinhomoeus; species Paralinhomoeus sp. GSCO2_6. Next base: position 23,460 of record JASAMY010002150.1, read on the forward strand.
GCAATGGCAAAACACAATTGTTATGTCCATTGCGTCCATGCGTCCAAAACCTAAGCGAAGCCTAAGCCTAAGCAAAGCCTAAGCCTAAGCCTAAACATAAGCCTAAGCCTAAGCAAAGTCTGGACTAAGCCTAAGCAAAGCCTAAAATTAAGGAAATAATCAACAGACGCACGGACGAAAACGGACGCAACGGACGCACAATTGTTTTTAGCCGTTTTTAGCGGTGGACAGGCAGTATTCGAATGCGTTTTGTGCAGTATTCGAATTTTCCACATTAGACCAGGAATCCAAAAGCCTACGACGACACAATGAACCCTTTCACCGCATGCCATTTTATTTTGCACGATCGCAGCGTGCACTACAAAAGCAATTTTCTGCAATGCGGATCATCGTCGATTATGCGTAGCGTAGCAAGCAGCCAGAGAGGTACTTGAAACTTGAAATCGTGACATGCTCATGTGACTGTCAGTGCAGCCAAACACCAACAGTGCCTTGTGCGTATAACAGTAAACAAAACCAAGCTGCGATGTTAATGTACTTTTGATGATTACTTACACCATCAAAAACAAGCCTTAATGTAGTGAGTTTGAAACATTTCACGTCGTTACAGTGCGTTTTGGGAAAAACCCTGAATATTTCTGCTAACAAAATTAAAGAATAACAGTGGGACAGCTTATGGCAAAAACGAGCAACAATTGTCATTACCTAAATGGCTTTCCATATTGTGACATTTTCGTTTGAGATTCATGGAGTAAACTTGGAGGATCGTTAGGGGTCCCGTCCTTTTGGAGTGCAAGGTTTGCGCCCATTTCTCTCGTGTTCAATTGCCAAAATGATAAAGGCACACTACATGGCGGGCCATCGCTAACTTCCGACGTTTGATCACGAATTTTTTTTCGACAGTTCTTGGATGGATTTTGTTAAAGTTTTGTACATGTGTGTACAAAGGACAAAGTTAGAGGCACGCCGATTTTCCAGCTTATTTGATGCACCCGAGCAAATGTCGCGGTCTAACTAACAAACAAAAATTGGCTAACAAAATGATTTATTGATTATCCGACGCAAAAAGCATTCTCGTCAGAATTCACTGCATTCGAAGCTGGCGAAGCGTAGGTGTAACAGCGCAGAACTAAAGTCGGTGTCAAATTCGTTGAGACTAAAGTTTTTTGTCTAAAACATCGGTTTCCTTAAGAATGTTGCAAGGCGCGCGTTTTCAGAATTTTTCAAAATAAAGGTCAGTGGAGGACAGAGCTCCGCCTGGACTAAGTCAAGCACTAATTATTTTTCTCAAGCACCTTTAATATTTTTAAGAAAAAAACTCCAGTCGCAACGAATTTTACACAGACTTCAGTGACGCTGGCCGACGGCGCCGCTCTTGGATGCGACTTTGGCGAGTGCTGTTTCCTCGGCCAGCACCATCAGCGTGTCACTATCGTGCACCGTGGCGACCGTGTGCGGCCCCAAATCAGCAGCAGCATCAGCAGGCACGCCGATTTCCCAGCTTATTTTATGCACCCGAGCAAATGTCGCGGTCTAACTAACAAACAAAAATTGGCTAACAAAATAATTTATTGATTATCCGACGCAACCTGGATGCTGCCTGACGCTCCAAATTGAAGCAGTTCAATGCACACGTGCTCGTGTCGTACATGTGCTCGTAGTATCACTGGCATTCCCGGGACTCTTTCAATACTAACAGTCCTGTTGCCTAGGTACAGTCAATTTTGTAAATAAAATCGACTTTCGAGTCGGCTCGCGGCCGGCTCGATCCCCCTTATAAGATCGTGCCGCTGCGAGCCGCATGTTGAAGGATAGGCCTGCCATCCCACCCACTCAGCCACTACGAGCCGCGCTCGCGCCGCGGGAGTGCGTAGATTGCGGAGTGGGCGGCGGCGGTTCTCTGCTGGACTGAAGACCCATATACGCAGACACGCAGTGTCTTCCATTCACCATGCAACACACACAACGTGCGTTGCAGGACGGGGCCGTCGTAGCAGCCAGCAGTTGGGAGGGAGGGAGGCGGTGGGCGTGGGAGAATGGACAAGGCGCCGCCGCCCACTCGGCAATCTACGCACTCCCGCGGCGCGAGCGCGGCTCGTAGTGGCTGAGTGGGTGGGATGGCAGGCCTATCCTTCAACATGCAGCTCGCAGCGGCTCGCAGCGGCACGATCTTATAAGGGGGATCGAGCCGGCCGCGAGCCGACTCGATCGTGCCGATTGCAGATTTTATTTACACAATTGACTGTACCTTGGTTTCCCTCTGAGATACAGGCACTTGCCACAATTAGGGCGGGAGTGGGGGGGGGGGGGCGGAGGTGGCTCTGTTTGCAGGATGCATCTGGCTGTGAGCCAGACGATGACAGGCTGACAGTGTAAGTCCGTCTGTGCCGCTTTCACAAGTCCCTCTACAGCACCGGACAATGCGCTGCAACCAAAATGTTTCAGACTATAACTACATGCTCACTGGCGGATCTAGGATTTGCTGACAGAGGGGGGAGAAGGTCAATTTTGTTTCACCGCACAAACTACACTACTATGGAATAGACAAAAATGTCGCGATTTTTTAGGTTCCTTACGAGTCAAACGTGAGTTGGAAGGAAACCACAGCGCCGCAGGCAAAAATTTACGCTTTTGAGTGCCTTACTCGAAGGAAAACGTAAAATTTCCCCTTGTGCTCGCTCTTCGTGGCTTCTTCTCCCCCTGATCTCTCCCCCTCCTTCCCCCTAAATCTGAGCTGACAGGAGGGGGAGACCCCCCCTCTCCCCCCCGTCTGGATCCGCTAGTGTACATGCTGTGTGTTTGAGTCAGTGGGCAATGCGCCAGCAGGTGATCATTCCTAGTTTATGCGACAACGTGCAACAATCCATCAGGATTTCAACACAAACGGCCTTTCTATCAAACATTATTCGAAAACGAAATGTGGTTACAAAAATAAACACCCTTTAGCAAACCCATCTTCGATCGAAGACAGAAAGTATTCAACGACATTTAAATTGTTGCGAAAACATTTCAGGGCGCGCATTGGTATTTGATACACTGTACTGTACACAATGTTGCCACCCTCGAACATCAGTGCAGCACATGAACTGTACTGTTACTCTACATGTAAACCGTACTCTACAGCATGCACATTGCAGGCTGCCAAAGAAAAACGTGCCTTCTCCTCGTCCTCGAGAGAGCGGAAGTGGTCGGCGATGAATTGGACGTTGTCGACCATGCGCCGTATGAGGTCGGGGTGGAGTCGGCGCAGCTGCGCGAGCTGCGTGAGACGCATCTGCTTGTCCAGGTACTGACTGACGCTCAGGAAGTACGGGCTCGCCCGCCGGTTGGGCAGCAGCGAGAACCCTCGCAACGCGTCGCTCGTGCTCTCGCTCAGGCCTGCTACTGATCGCTTGCCCATTCACAAGCACGCACGCACGCCCGCAAGCACGCACGCACGCACGCACGCACGCACGCACGCACGCACGCACGCACGCACGCACGCACGCACGCACACACGCACGCACGCACGCACGCACGCACGCACGCACGCACCGGCACGCACGCACGCACGCACGCACGCACGCACGCACGCACGCACGCACGCACGCACGCACGCACGCACGCACGCACGCACGCACGCTCGCTCGCTCGCACGCACGCACACACGCACGCACGCACGCACGCACGCTCGAACATCAGTGCAGCACATGAACTGAACTGTGCTGTTACTCTACATGTACATACTGTTTCTTTACACGTACACTGTACTCTACAGCATGCACTACGCAGGCTGCCAAAAAAACGTGCCTTCTGCTCGTCCTCGAGAGACCGGAAGTGGTCGGCGATGAATTGGACGTTGTCGACCATGCGCCGTATGAGGTCGGCGGAAGTGGTCGGCGATGAACCCTCGCAACGCGTCGCTCGTGCTCTCGCTCAGGCCTGCCACTGATCGCTTGCCCATTCACAAGCACGCACGCACGCACGCACGCACGCAAGCACGCACGCACGCACGCACGCACGCACGCACGCACGCACGCACGCACGCAGAACTGACCGGAGACGCTGATGGTGCTGCTGGCGTCGTCGGTGAGCGTAAGCGCAGCGTCGAGGTGTCCGTCCTCGCGCTGCTTGATGCAGAGCTTCTTGGGCAGGAACTGGACGAAGAACCAGTGGAAGGCGTCGGGCATGCGATGCGTGGCGCCGCTGCGGTGGTAGACGTTGAGCGTGAGCACGGACGCGAGGATGGAGATGGTGACGAGGATCATGGTGAAGAGCAGCTACTTGCCGAAGAGCGGCAGCGAGGTGCTGCTCGGCGCCAGAAGGTCCAGCAGGATGTTGTAGAAGACGGTCTGCTGCACCAGGATCGAAATGGCGAACGTCACCTTGTGGTCCCGAATGTAGAACACAAAGGTCGTCAGGATCGCTCAAGGGGAGAAAAGGGGTCAGCTTGCGGTACAGTACGAACACTATGTAGAGAAACTGGTACTGCAGGAGTATACTGTTGTGCTAGCTAATACGTTATCGTCGCATTACAAGACTTTTCCGACATTCCCTTTGAAAGCTGCATTGAAACATTCTCGAGCGATTTTGACAAAAGCACGGGGGTTGCTTAGGAGCTTAGGAAAAAAAAAGCGAATCGTGAATTGTGAATCGTCCATACACAAATTGTAAATCGTAAATTGAAAAGTGAGGTGTGTTGGAGCCTTGGTAGTGGTGTTGGTGCCTCGCAACTTCAATAAAAATATCTTGGAAACTTTTAAATGCATTGCTTTGTCTGTGTCGCGTAGTGTGGCTGCACAGCGTTTGCAGGGCTCAACACATGGGGCTAGAAGTCAGGAAGTACTCATCTCATCAGTATGTAAATAAGTCGTAGGGCTCACCGATGAGCATGCCGGGGATGACGAGGGTGACGGTGAAGAAGAGCCACTTGCGCTTGAGGACGATGGTAAAGGTGACGTCGACGTAGGCGCTGACCCCGCAGCAGCCGGGATAGACCACCTCGTGTCGGCAGGGCGTCAACTCGATGAGGTCCCACTCCTTGCTACTGAACACGGTTACGAGGTGAACTTGGAAGGGCGAACAATGGAAGCAGGCAGCGGAACGGCCTAGTGGTATAGAATAGGCTCTCACGCGCACGATGCTGGGTTCGGGGAGACGGCGTGGCGATAAAAGGGTATGTGGAACATTCGTCAGCCTACAGCCAGCCTAAGCCTCAAGTTCAGGTCTGGTTCCACAGTAAAAAGTTGCCATGCTGCATATGGCAACGGACCTGTGAAATCCTGACAGATCCATTCCTCTGGCGAGAAATCCATGATTGCAGTCTCCTGTCTTGTCCCTCATTCCAGTCTCTATCAGCTCGTCATCTCCCATGACTCGTAGCTACATGTGCGACCAGTCGACATGCGCTGCATGCTGGTGTTCAATCAAATCTGCGCAGTGCAAGCACGGGCACCTGCTGCATATCCAAGAACGTGTATGTGAAGGTCCACGCGCCAAACTTGAGCTGGCAGCTTTGAATGTCGCATAGAAAGAATTCAATCTCTATCTAAAGTGTTCAAGTGCAAGCATGCATCCAAAAGACGGCTTTTTATTCATTGTTACAGTGTAACATTTCGTACTTGTACTTTGCAAATACCTGTAGGTACCGTAAATCCTCCAATAGAAGCCCCCCCTCCAATAGTGCCTCCCCCTCCAATAGTGCCCCCGGGTATGGCAAGGTTGAAATAATAGAGCCCCCCCCCCTCCAATAGTGCCCCCGGGGGTAAGGGGTATGTTGTGCCATGTGCCTTTTATGGGCAAAAATATAGTGGTAGGTACATTTACATCGTGTATACACACTACTGCTAACCAATAATAGTACGTTTCAGCAACTTTTAACCGTAAATTAACCATTAAATGTGGCAAAAGTGATCAAAATCACCGAAAAATAGGCAATTTTGACAGCGAAACCAGCATTACCATTCAAAATTTTTAGATTGAAATAATAGAAGCCCCCCCTCCAATAGTGCCCCCCTCTCCAATAGTGCCCCCGGGTAAAGAGAGGTTGAAAAAATAGTGCCCCGGGGGCACTATTGGAGGATTTACGGTATGCAGGGTTGTTGTACGGATCGATTGACTCAATGTCCTCAATTAATGTGCGATACACACAAGTACAATGCATTGGCAGGTACAAAGCAAATTGTGTTCACCAGTGCACTCACTTCGTGTAGAGAATTATGTCTAGAGTCCAAATTAGCCCAGACGGTAGTGTACATATGTACATCTTCCAGATTCCGTCATATTGACGTGGGTCCCAACCCAAGTCAATTTCGAGTCAAACCATCTCTGCAACGCTCACAACCATACCTGTAACCGGGTTTGGAAGAGTGGGGGGGGTGTCAAAAAAAATGGGTATACATAGGCTCTAAATAGTGTTATCTAGCTGTTTTACGGTCATATAACACTGAAAAGCTCGGAAAAACACAACACTCACTTTTATCGTTTTAGACAGGGTGAAAATCCCTTGGGAAAATTCTGGGGGACTGGGGGGGGGGCGGTAGTTAGAAAAATAGTGGGAAGGGGTAAATCCATCCCCCCAGTTACAGGTATGCTCACAACAATTCAATTTGAATCCACTGGCCTACACCACGGTGTTACTGACAAATGCAACAATGTGAAAATTCAAAATACGAATTGTTGCAAAAACATTTTAGGGCGCGTATTGGTATTTAATACACTGTACTGTACACAATGTTGCCACCCTCGAACATCAGTGCAGCTGAACTGTACTGTTACTCTACATGTAAACCGTACTCTACAGCATGCACTATGCAGGCTGCCAAAGAAAAACGTGCCTTCTCCTCGTCCTCGAGAGAGCGGAAGTGGTCGGCGATGAATTGGACGTTGTCGACCATGCGCCGTATGAGGTCGGGGTGGAGTCGGCGCAGCTGCGCGAGCTGCGTGAGACGCATCTGCTTGTCCAGGTACTGACTGACGCTCAGGAAGTACGGGCTCGCCCGCCGGTTGGGCAGCAGCGAGAACCCTCGCAACGCGTCGCTCGTGCTCTCGCTCAGGCCTGCTACTGATCGCTTGCCCATTCACAAGCACGCACGCACGCCCGCAAGCACGCACGCACGCACGCACGCACGCACGCACGCACGCACGCACGCACGCACGCACGCACGCACGCACGCACGCACGCACGCACGCACGCACGCGCGCACGCACGCACGCACGCACGCACCGGCACGCACGCACGCACGCACGCACGCACGCACCGGCACGCACGCACGCACGCACGCACGCACGCACGCACGCACGCACGCACGCACGCACGCACGCACGCACGCACGCACCGGCACGCACGCACGCACGCCCGCAAGCACGCACGCACGCACGCACGCACGCACGCACGCACGCAGAACTAGCCGGAGACGCTGATGGTGCTGCTGGCGTCGTCGGGGATGTAGAACACAAAGGTCGTCAGGATCGCTCAAGGGGAGAAAAGGGGTCAGCTTGCGGTACAGTACGAACACTATGTAGAGAAACTGGTACTGCAGGACTAGGTATACTGTTGTGCTAGCTAATACATTATCGTCGCATTACAAGACTTTTCCGACATTCCCTTTGAAAGCTGCATTGAAACATTCTCGAGCGATTTTGACGAAAGCACGGGGGTTGCTTAGGAGCTTAGGAATTGCGAATCGTGAATTGTGAATCGTCCATACACAAATTGTAAATCGTAAATTGAAAAGTGAGGTGTATTGGAGCCTTGGTAGTGGTGTTGGTGCCTCGCAACTTCAATAAAAATATCTTGGAAACTTTTAAATGCATTGCTTTGTCTGTGTCGCGTAGTGTGGCTACACAGCGTTTGCAGGGCTCAACACATGGGGCTAGAAGTCAGGAAGTACTCATCTCATCAGTATGTAAATAAGTCGTAGGGCTCACCGATGAGCATGCCGGGGATGACGAGGGTGACGGTGAAGAAGAGCCACTTGCGCTTGAGGACGATGGTGAAGGTGACGTCGACGTAGGCGCTGACCCCGCAGCAGCCGGGATAGACCACCTCGTGTCGGCAGGGCGTCAACTCGATGAGGTCCCACTCCTTGCTACTGAACACGGTTACGGGGTGTACGTAGAAAGGTGAACAATGGAAGCAGGCAGCGGAACGTTACATGGCCTAGTGGTATAGAATGGGCTCGACGCGGGGGTGTCCCCAATTGCTTGCCGAGTCGAGTCGTCGTACTGTCGGCGAGAAGAAGAGCTGCTGCGGCGCCATTCCTGTCGAACCTTTTTGGCTGGATTGTTCAAGTCAAGGTCAGGATGGATGGATGTATACGTCAGAATTTTATTTACTGTAAAATCGGTTTTAAGCGTCTCCGTTGAATTTATCCACCTTTTGTGGCGACCCACAACCACAAGTGAATTTGCGTTTGAAAATAAATTCCAATAATTTTAACAATTTTTCAATAAATTTCAATAGTCTTTCTTCCTGAGCCAAAAGCAAGTGATTGACTGCGCGACACGACACGCACACATTCAGAAGACCCCTGGCCCTGTGCCCCGATCTCGTCGCTTAATACCGATTTTACAGTATCGTATGCATGCATCATAGCATGATGACATGAGAATAGGTGAGTGTGGGGGTGAGTGTGAGGGATGAATCGCCATTTTTCGGAAGATCTTGTGCACGTCTAAGTCGACTTGTTGTAATGCTCAAAATATGATCTGCCAGTATTTTGCCATTATTGCGATATCACTTTTCTTGAAGCTTCAAAAAAAGGAAATTCGGGGGGAGGGGTTGGGTTCTGATGCCGATAATCGATGAGTCTTTCGGGCGGGAAAGGGTAGCGTACACCCCCCCCCCCCTTATATCCCCTCCCTGGACAGGTATCGTATGATCTTTTGTACGCTTTCAAAAACTGGTTTGCAATTGCAAGAGAACGTAAGGGTGCGGAGATTGCAGCGCCTTCAATGGTGCACGGGTTGTTTTTGCGTTTCCCAAACGGGCGTTTTAGTTGATGTTTCGACATAAAATTCCTTACCTTGATCAGCCACTGCTCGGTACTTAATGGTTGGAATTTCGCGGGTGACATTGAATAAACGGGATATTGCTGTGCGCTAATGACTAATGAGCCATGGGGATTTCGCAGCAAGCATGCCGCACTGCGCGTTAGAAGATTGGTAGGGATTTCGGTGTGCAATTTGAATTACAGGGCGATTTCAGTTTGGTTGGAGGTGGGGCGGCGGGGGGTTTCGGATTTGGTCTGGAAATTCTTGGGCTGACTTCCTGAGTGTGTGTTTGGCTGTGGCGTGTGTTTGATTCAACGTGTGTGTCTGCAGGTGAGCTGCTGCGCTACGTGGATTCCCTCTTCAAGGACTGCTCTGTGACGGGACGGGACGCCCCTGTCCGTGTGGCTCGGCCACGGCAAGGGCTGCGGCTGCGGCCAACGACGACACAGTGAAGGTGGGCTGCGTCGCATCTACGTATGATCTGAAATTATTGGGGCTTTTTAATCTGAAATTATTTCGCGGTTTGGTAAGCTGTACGATATGGGCTTGGGGTGCTCCTCCCCTCCCCCCTATAGTAACAAGTGTGATCTGAGAATGCGTAGGTTCAGCGACAAACCCACAGCCCCTTCCAGTACGTAAAAGAGACGTCATGCAAACGTGTTTTCGTTCAGGTGCGCATCTCCGTGGGCAGATATTTTCGACCGCCACACCACACTGGCGTGGCAACTCATTCTATGTTGTTTTGCCGCTCGCTGACCGCCCTCAAACTGCGCCGACATCTGCTTGCTTGACACGGCCGAGCGGGACGTCTTGGAGTCGGCGTGCCTCTGCTGCCGGCAGCGCCTCTTCCCCACCGGCATCTTCACTGGATTTCATGGGCATGAAGCTTGCGATGAAAGTTACACTGCGTACGTCTCCCATTCCCCCCTCTCTCTCTCTGTATACCTACCCCCCCCCCCCTCCACACTTCCGATCTTGTAAGGGCACCGCGACTGCACCTTTTGACTAGCTCAAATCTCGCCCGTGCCTAGATGCTGGAATGCGTGTGCTAGCTGGTGTTAGCATCCTGAACGGTTCGTTGAAAGTGAAATCGTTTCGGGTAGGTTAAACCCGTCGTGCGTGTTGTGGTGTAGGCTGTCCTGTCGTTGGAAGCGAACGAATTCTTTTGGGCGATGGTCTTTGGGCAAGCACAAGCGTAGCATGCACGCACGCATCACGCGCGCATCCATCGCAAGCAGGCGCGCACGCACGCGTTTCGCCTACGCCCCCGCTTTCTGCGCCCCGAACGGCAACATTGTACGGTGTACGTACATGCTCACGCAGTAGTGCAAAATATCGGCATGGCTCGCTATTTTCCCAATAGGGTTGATGTGCGTGCGTGACGGTGCGTGCGTGTCGTTGCGTGCGAGCGTGCGTGACAGTGCGTGCATGTCGGTGCCTTCTGCATGCGTGCGTGCGTGACGGTGCGTGCGAGCGTGCGTGACAGTGCGTGCATGTCGGTGCCTTCTGCGTGCGTGCGTGCGTGACGGTGCGTGCGAGCGTGCGTGACAGTGCGTGCATGTCGGTGCCTTCTGCGTGCGTGCGTGCGTGACGGTGCGTGCGAGCGTGCGTGACAGTGCGTGCATGTCGGTGCCTTCTGCGTGCGTGCGTGCGTGACGGTGCGTGCGAGCGTGCGTGACAGTGCGTGCATGTCGGTGCCTTCTGCGTGCGTGCGTGCGTGACGGTGCGTGCGAGCGTGCGTGACAGTGCGTGCATGTCGGTGCCTTCTGCGTGCGTGCGTGCGTGACGGTGCGTGCGAGCGTGCGTGCGTGCGTGATACTAATCAAATGAGCCGTAGAAGGCTCACGGAGACGGCAGCGCACTTTTGGCCGCAAAAAGCTAACTGTATTTGTTTAGAAAGTTAACGAGTCTTTTGGCCACTCAAAAGGCGCCCTATCCGTTCTACAAAGCAAGTGTGGCTTTCGCCGGTGAAATGAGCTGGCAATACGGGGAGGTGAGAGAAATCGATTAAAAAGGGAGAAGGAAGAACGGCGCAACGAAAACAAAAAAAAACCCCACCCGAATACGGCTGGCAGCGTTCCTGAGATGAAATCCGAATCAAATGAGCTATAGAACGCTCATGGAGGCTACGGCGCACTTTGAACCGCAAAAGCCAACTGTATTCGTTGAGAATGTTTACGCGTCTTTTGGACTCTAAAATAGCACCTTACTCGTTCTACACACCAAGGATCGCTTTCGCCGGTGAAATGAGCTGGCAATACGGCTGGCAGCGTTGCTGAGATGAAATCCGAATCAAATGAGCTATGGAGATTATGGCGCACTTTGAACCACAAAAGCCAACTGTATACGTTTAGAACGTTAACGCGTCTTTTGGACTCTAAAATAGCACCTTACTCGTTCTACACACCAAGGATCGCTTTCGCCTGTGAAATGAATGGGGAAGACGGCTGGCTATGTTGCAGAAATGAAAGCCGAATCAAATGAGCGGCTCACGGAGCTGGGGGCGCGCTTTTGACCGCAAAAAGTGAACTAAGTGTGTGTGAGAAGGTGTACCTACCGGTATGTATAGTGACATTTCACGTCGTCCCAACTGGGCTTCATCGCGAATTCATTATACAATTAACGCGGTTGCCACTCACTGCCTCTATCGGGAGAAATCGGCGGTCTTCCACACTGTAGGTACATTCGCTTAGGCTTAGAGTTAGATGTTATTCAAATAGGGGTCTGTAGCTGAAATGCCAAAAAGGGCTGCACGTTGCGTACGGTAATAAACAATTACAAGTCGACACAACGATTGTTGTCAAGCTCAAGAATATGTCATCTAGTCTAGTTTTTAACACATATATTATGTTAAATGACGAGTGCATGTTATGCTGCGGTCCTGGCACACCAAAATGTCCACTTGGAAAAGAAATTTTTTTTTTAATTTAAAAATTTTTTTTTTTAAAAAAGAAAGTTTTTTTTTTAAAAAGAAAACTTTTAATTTAAAAATTTTTTTTCCACATCCCTATACCGGACTGGCCCATTCTGATATCGTTGGAGAGATTGCTCCTGCTTTTAAATATTTCTCCACTTCCTTTTTAATGATTTCTTCATCTGTTTTTGACGTGAATCTCTTATTTTGTTTTACTGGTCTTGCGCCAGGTAAGAGATCAATCTTGCATTTTAATTTTGTCGTCGCTCCAATATCGAGATCACTGTGAGAAAACAATTCCCATTTGTGATTAAGCAGGTATCGTTTTAAAGACTCTTTTTGGGTCGCATTCAAATATTCCCATTCAATTTTCAACTTCAAATCGTTAAATAAGTCCAAAGAATCCTTATCTAATCCTTCTGGCGTATATCTTTTAGCATATTGCGTCCTACGCTCAGCGCAAGTTACTGTCGGATAATTTATGTCAGGTTTTCTAGGCTTAGGTATATCGTTCTCCACTCCTATTGTTGCCAATTCGATGTATCTTTCCCTTTCAGTCATCTTTGATGTTGTTATTTTGTCGAAATCGACACCTTTATCTTGTAACAAGCGTTTTATTTGTTCTGACCGTACGAATCCGAATAAACCAGGATGATGCAATTCGAAAATTTCTGTACTCGTATCATCAATGCATTCTGACGTTTCTGTCTGTTCACCTTTATTTTCAGCCATATAATCTTTGAAAATAGGCGTATCAGACACAATTTTAGAGCCCACTTTCGTGCTTTCATTTGAATATTCCCTTTCAACCAAACCAAAAGATTCAATATTGCCTATTTTCCGCATAGCCCCATATTTAGGTATCACCAACATCGGCATACTTCCTCCTTCCTTGTAAGTCAATTCTACGTCCAATGGAAACAGTAAATCTGTGCCTACCAATATGTCCGGTTGAAGGTTATTCAGCACAATAGCCCATATACTAAAATTTTTGCCCGCTCGTTTTCCATGTAGGCGAATTTCACCATCGCTAAAATGTTTACCATTACTTCCGTTTATTTCCACTCTTTTATCTGGACGAAATATGTCTGTACCGTAATTAGCGTCACCCTTGAGGAAATATTCAAGCAATTTATCTTTTGTCTTGCTGTTGATACACGTGCGGCATGCACCAGTATCTGCAATTGCATACGTACCACATGACAATCCCATCGCCCCATCTGACTTCGTTAAAACTTTGGTCACTGGTGATAATCCTTCAAATTCAATATCACTACAAATGTACACCCTTTTAACTTCATCAGAATCCATTTTCGAAGTTGATTCTGTGTCCTCTTTAATTCCTCTTGAATCTCTGATATCTGCAGTAAGTGTTTTTTCTTTAGATCCATTTTCATTTCCCGTCACAGATGCCGCAATACTACTTGTATGTATATTGGTAGAATTGTTCATCTGATTTGGTCTATTGTTCCTGTTGTATTGTGATTGGGGCAAATTTTGCCCTTGTTGCCATCCAGGCCTATTGTTGTTTGAATTCTGGAAGCGTGGTCTCTGCCCTTGCCAGTTATAATTGTTTGAAATTGGTTGTGGAACGTTATTTGGTGGTCTATTATTCCAACTGTTGAAATTGCGCATTGGTGGAGCTACATATCTCATTGTAGGCGGTGCATTTGGCTGAATAGGCCGATTTTGAGGCATTGTTCGTGTTTGTCTATTCAAATTATTCGACGCCATTCCGCGTGTCATACTGATCGTCTGTTCTTTTTGTAATGCCTTGGAGGTAATATTTTCCCAAGCAAAATCTTGCGTCGATACATCCGGTCTAAATTTTTCATTCATATTATTATAGAAAAAGTATGCCCTCAAACAATCTGCCACTTCAAGTTCATCCAAATTCAATTCCGCAAATTTCTTACTAGAGGAGGTGATGTACTCTTGCACCGTTTGAGAGTGTTGTTCCCATGTCAACCATGCTCTAATTCTTTGGGATAATGGACGTTTGTCCACAAAATGATGTGAAAATGTTTCACATAAACGGGTATAATCGTTCTGAATTTCGGCCGATAAAGTGCGAAAAAGTGACAATGCATCGCCCGAAAAAGACATCACCATGTATCGGCACTTCATTTCTTCCGGGTATGTCCGCACTGCCCAATCAAAAGTGAACAACCAATCGTCAAAAGAAACAGTACCTTTACCGTCAAAACTCTTCACTTTCGGATCTGGATAATCCCTCAAATTTATGTGACCATTTTCATATCCATTACCATTTCCATTCCCAGTTCCGTTGGTATGTTCATTCTGTGTAAGATTTTGCAAAAGCGCTGTCTGCATTTGTATCTGTTGTTGCATTTGTTGCTGCTGTTGTTGCATTTGCTGCTGCATTTGTTGCTGCTGTTGTTGCATTTGCTGCTGCATTTGTTGCTGCTGTTGTTGTTGTTGTTGTTGTTGTGCCTCTGCCTGCTGTCTTTGAGCCTCTATCAAAAGTAATGTTTGTTGTCGCTGATCCTCTGTCCGTCGTTCCTGCATCTCATTTTGCATTTGCATTTGCCTTGCTAATATGGAAAAATAATCCGACATACCGTCGCCTTCTGATTGTCCGTCCACAGGCCGTCCATCGCGCGACTGACTACGACTCTGATTATCATTACGCATAAATACTTGATTCTGTTGCACTCCCTCAGTCCATTCTTCTCGTGCGTCTCTTTCCGACTGTTTACGGTTACGACTACGACGTGAGTATTGATCCCGTTCCTGTAATAATTGTTCGTTTGCCGTTGCCAGCTGCTGTTTCTCCGCCTCTAAATGCTCTAAACGTTGTCGCAATTCGAACTCTTCTTGTCTCTTTCTCTCGCGCCTCTTCCTATCCCTCTCGCGTCGCTCCGCCAAACGCTGCTCCTCTGACTGGTTACTCTCCATGCCCACTTCCGTATCACTCTCCTCACCATCTGTAACGTACGGATCGATCGCCAAATCACTAGACACAGGAAAGACGTTCGACATTTAATTTGATAAAATCAGAATCACCAAAATCTTATCAACACAAGGCTGTAAGTGACAAAATCACAATCTGGCAGCACAAGGCTGTAAATGGTGGCTAAGCCACAGTCTGGCGGCCGAAGCCGTAAGTGGTGGCACAGCCACAGTTCTGGCGGCCGAAGCCGTAAGTGGTGGCAGAGCCACAGTTCTGGCGGCCGAAGCCGTAAGTGGTGGCAGAGCCACAGTTCTGGCGGCCGAAGCCGTAAGTGGTGGCAGAGCCACAGTTCTGGCGGCCGAAGCCGTAAGTGGTGGCACAGCCACAGTTCTGGCGGCCGAAGCCGTAAGTGGTGGCAGAGCCACAGTTCTGGCGGCCGAAGCCGTAAGTGGTGGCAAAGCCACAGTTTTTGGCGGCCGAGGCCGTAAGTGGTGGCAGAGCCACAATTTTGGCGGCCGAGGCCGTAAGTGGTGGCAGAGCCACAATTTTGGCGGCCGAGGCCGTAAGCGGATAAGTGGTGGCAAAGCCACAGGTGTGGTGGAATTTCTAAGCAGCACTGGTAGAACCAGCGATGCCGATACTGCTCGTTCGATTCTGCACGCCACGAACACCTCGATCGTCTTCAAACCGGATGACCAACGCTCCACGCCTTGACAGCTCGATTTTCTTCTACGTCTCTACTTGAACGGCGCGATCGCCTTCGAACAGGATAGCTGGCCCAGCACGCCTTGACTTGAACAGCGCGACCGCCTTCAAACAGGACAGCCGGCCCAGCGCGTTCGACTTGAACGGCATGACCGCCTTTGAGCAGGACAGCCGGCCCAGCACACTCGACTTGAACGGCACGACCGCCTTTGAGCAGGACAGCCGGCCCAGCACACTCGACTTGAACGGCACGACCGCCTTTGAGCAGGACAGCCGGCCCAGCACACTCGACTTGAACGGCACGACCGCCTTTGAGCAGGACAGCCGGCCCAGCACACTCGACTTGAACGGCACGACCGCCTTTGAGCAGGACAGCCGGCCCAGCGCTTTCACTCCGCTTCGTCGGTGTCGGACGAGTGGATCCTCGACGACACGGTACACCCTCTAGAGGAAAGACCCGTGAAAGAGCACGGCTCGACCGGTGATCTTGAGAAATCCACACGGCCGCTGATGACGTTGAACTTGAAGTTTATCCTGCCTGACGCTCCAATTTTGTTGGGAACACTTCTGATTGGTTCCACGTTAAGACGTTCGATTCGTTTTTAGAGTATAATAAACACTTTTAAAAGAGAATGCTTTTCTCCTCTCCAACACGTCCGAACACACGGATAAAAGCAAAAGACAAAGACGCAGGGCATGTATCAATGCTTGTCACACGATGAACATCGTGTGACAGTGCATTGTACAGTGCACGTGAAACTTGCGTGCAGTTTGAGCTCCTGTGCTGTACTGTACGCATAGCCTTGGCCCGCTCCAAAATTTGCCGAGCTCCTTTCCAAGTTGAAGCAATACGCACCACTGAGCTCTGAAAATGGACCAGCCAAGCAGCAAGAGTCCCTTTCGACAAACGGGAAGCAAGAGGCCAAGGATTTACCGGTTGCCATCGTCTGCTCCCCGGAAAAAATCGCTCAAATGAAGGCACTCGCACGGGTCATCACAACAGAAGGTGGGCATACTGTACTTTAAGTACGTCTTTCGAAAGCGACAGCAAGCAATACTGTGTATCGCAAATACCGACCAGCAAATCCGGCAGAGTCGTCCACAGTATTCCAGCCTGTTTAACAAGAAAAGTGCCCAAAAGTCGAGGAATGATCTACCGTGTACTTACTGTACAAAGACCGCTTTTGAAACAGTTCAAAGAAGCGGAGCAGCGCTGCAGGCTACAAGACGAGCGTCGTGCCGTTCAACGAGAAAGACACTGACAGTCTGGCGTGCCGCATGATCATCTGCGCGCTCACTCGGACCATGGTCAACTCGTCCCATGCCATTGTTCAAGTATGCACTTTGTGCTTTTAAAAATCGTTAGTACGGTACACACTCTTTGTCAGTTAGTTAACTGTTTATTGATTGACCTCATACACAGAGATACTGTATACTCCTGCACAGTTTGCAGGTTACCATTGTGCATGCAGGCTGAGACGCGCGGAACATTTTAGCTGAAGCAAGCTTCCAAGAGGCTACACATTCTTCCGATCATGCTAGAGGTGGTGCGCCTACAGCCAGGCATTCTGTCCACCAGGTGCATTTTGGTTCACTCGCCTTGTGAACGTGTGCTCGAGTTTTGAATGCATGGTGCGTTGCACAGAAGCACTTTCTACTGTAGCTCAAGTCTGTAGCTGTACATTAGGTACCTATGTACGCTGAACACAACGCACACATTGCATTGTAAATGAACGCTGTACATGTTACGTTACCACCACATTACATTGTGATTTTTAAAATCACTTTACAGGAATGGGTTTCCTCTGTCGCGCATCGACTGCACTCGTCTCAACAATAGAAATCTGTCAAAATCACCGGAAGTGAAAGAAATATTAAGCCGACTCAGAAAGCTGTATCCGCAGGAGCAGCTGACAGCCGCTCCGGGCGGCGGCCATCCCAGACCGCTGGTCAGACAAAGTACTGACATCTCGATCCAAATCAGACCAGCCACGCCGACCAAAGCCCACCACTACAAAGAGAGCTATTCTAGGGACGTTGTGCAGATGCAATTCGTTCTTGACCTAGGTTTACTTACAGCTTTTTCATGGCTCGAATAGCTTCTGATAGGCGCTCAGGGCATATTCAAAGTACCATCATAACCTGTATTGTAGTTCGAACAGGTCATCCCGCATCATCATACATACATACATACAGGTAGCACAGCTGTTAGAATTCACACACCCAGTCAAACGTACCTATACCTAACAAACTGAACTTTCTTTTGATGCGTAGCTTCATTTTGTCTCATGAACATTTCGGCACCAGTACCACACAAAATTAGAATTTCAAATTTTTGCACAACCGCCCAGAAATCCAAAAAACAGTGGCTACTTGTCGGCAGATTAAAGTGAAGAAGAAGAAGACGATGACGACGACTGGAGTTTCTCGGAAGACGAAAACGAGCGCCAAATTCAAAAACAGACTCCGCAACGCTCATTCCAGTCCATGGACACGACGTACACTGTGCACCGTAATAATACCGGTGCTGGAGTGAAACTGCCCAGAATCGCTCAAAATAGTAACGGTACCAAACAAACGGTGGGAAAAGGCAACAGTTCGCTCGCCGGACTGAATAGAATTCGCAGAAAGTCGCAACCCTTCCAAAACGGAGTTGAAAATAGACGCCCCCTCTTTAAACGCTCCGTGTACGTCATGACTGCGCCCTTCTCATAGACCTGAGTGGTGGGCCATGTACAAGGTGAACCACGTAAGTGTCCGGGGTTTGGTTTGCGCAGAACTCCAGCGAAACGAAACCTTTGTACTTGAATTTTTTAGACCGTGTAGGCGCATGTCTAGAGTTTTATTGTTCAGCGCGGCGCGCGAGCTGTAATCTCGCAGCAGCTGCATATGTACCATGCGACGCCGCTCCAATCCGACAAGTTCTGCATCGACAACGACATGTTCAGCGAGAACAGCTCGTCTACAGCAAGGTACATGTGGAAGTGCGGTCGCAAACACGCTGCACAGGATGCCCGGACACGGGCACGTAGTAACTGGTCACGTAGATACTGCTGTGATCTCGTGCTGTTTTTTTATTATGAAGAGATTCCAACGCCTCGCATTGAAAAACGAAAAGAAAGACGCCTACACTAATGTCCATTGAAACATTTGTGTAGACTATAGTAATGTACTGAATATTCCTGCATTGTTTCACAAACAGGTCGTGCAGATAGATAGACGGATCATGTGGTACAGAAGTAAACGCATCACAGTACATGGTATACAACATTTTTCCAATCACGAAAACTTCGCAATGTTTGCGTGCACATGTTTAATAACTGATCATGACTTATTCGCAAGTGGAATATCCATGGAACCGATCAATATTTTGCAAAGCAATTACACCATGGTATGTAATTTATCATTTTTAATCAATCAACTGCATTATTTCCGAAGGGCTTTTAATTTTCGTGCGACCCCCAAGGACAACGTGTCGTTTGGGTCCAACTGAAGTGCCTTTTCGTAGTGCGCCACAGCCTCCTGTCTCCTCCCAGTCGCCAGTAGGGCATCGGCGTGTCCAACTCGGAGTCTCACGTCGTTTGGATACGATTTCAGTAGGATTCTCTGCACCGGCAGCAGTTTGCCAAACTCCTTTTGTTTTGTGTAGATTCTAATCAGCGCCACGAGTCCTAGACGATGGTGCGGTGCGTGCGTGCGTGCGTGCGTGCGTGCGTGCGTGCGTGCGTGCGTGCGTGCGTGCATGCGTGCGTGCGTGCGTGTGTGCGCAGCATGCGATTGCAGTTCGAATGTTGCAATCAGCGGGTAAGAAGCGCAGAAAGTTTTAATTTTACACTGCTGTGACGAGGTAACTTCGTGACAAACATCTCCTAAAAAGTATGTAGGAAAATTGCCATGTCGTTCAAAACTCAATGAGTTCAATTCAACGTGCACTTTCAATGGACCCGGTGACAATCTTTGTCATTTTTTTTTCTAATGGCCAAACCTGTAGGGTTGTTCTTTTGCAGACGTAGCGTGTGCCTGTAGACTGAGAGGGCCCGAGAGTTGTGGCCAAGCACTTCCAGCGTCTGTGCGACGAGTCTCCACGGCGTCGCGGCAGCAGGACACACCAAGGCCGCTCTGTTGACTGAGTAAAGCGCAGTCAAGTGCCGCTTCTAGAAATCAAGGATGCGTGTTATGCAATCAGTGCAATACGTCTACTGAGTGTGTCTGTAACGTCAAAACGTCGCTTGCTTGTTGCGTGTGGTTGCCAGAATGTTTCCCAAACTGTATGAATATTAAAGGAAAAACTTTCGTTTCTACTCGGCCAATCACTGCAGTGGCAACGATTATGGGTTAATAAAATAAGTGCATTAATAAAAATTATGGTAATTAGGGCACGTTCTAAAATCTACAAACTAAAAGGGCGCTCTGTTGTCAGGCTAAAGAATGCTGTCAAGTGTCGTTTTAAAAAAAAAAGCGATATTGTAATGTAAATATAATCAGTCAGTGCAAGTCGTTTCACAAACTCTACTACCGTAAATCCTCCAATAGTGCCCCCGGGGCACTACTTTTTCAACCTCTCCTTACCCGGGGGCAGTATTGGAGAGGGGGGCACTATTGGAGGGGGGCTTCTATTATTTCAACCTAAAAATTTTGAATGGTAATGCTAGTTTCGCTGTCAAAATTGCCGATTTTTCGGTGATTTTGATCACTTTTGCCACATTTAATGGTTGATTTACCGTTAATAGTTGCTGAAACGTACTATTATTGGTTAGCAGTAGTGTGTATACACGATGTAAATGTACCTACCACTATATTTTTGCCCATAAAAGGCACATGGCACAACATACCCCTTACCCCCGGGGGGCACTATTGGAGGGGGGGGCTCTATTATTTCAACCTTGCCATACCCGGGGGCACTATTGGAGGGGGAGGCACTATTAGAGGGGGGGCTTCTATTGGAGGATTTACGGTATTTGTTATACATGTGTTGTTGCTTGAAGATATTGGATGGATGTTCTGTTTGATACTGGAACATCGTCTCTGATTGTGCTATACATCAAAGTAAAATTACACAAGTACAGTGTATGTACCTATGCACCTAGTAAACTTACAATCAGTTTCTGGGAAACGCTAAAGCGAACCTTTCGAATCCAGACGTTTGCGTAATTCACCAAGGCCAGGATGTGTCTGTCATTACCCACCGACGCTCTCACCGCACCCCTTGACCACCTGAAGCCCTCGGATAGATTTCCTCTCATCAGATGCGCCTCTCCCATCAACATGATGATGCCTGCGTGGATTGGATATCCAACTTCTGTTTGTACAGGTAAAATGTACACGGTGTTTTTTTTAACGATACAATTTCACTTGCTTAAAACTTTGTCTTGTTTCAGCTCATTGGACCCAAATTTTGCCAAAAAAATATGGAGCACTGTTTGTCATTTCTGGTGTGCAAGTTTCACTGCAATCGGCGAAGGCGCGCGAGATTTTTGAATTTGCTTGCCTCAGCTGTGAATTTGCTTGCATATCGACTTGCGAAGTTGCGCGTACGTATTTTTCGACGCGCGTAGTTTTAAGCGTAATCATTGGTGACGCTCTCTCTCTCACCGGGATGCATTTCCATGGTCATATTCATGCAGTCGAGGCCAATCTTCAGGACTCTGAGTGCCTCCTGGGGGCGATTGTGCTGCACGTAGGTTGTCGCGAGGTTGTTAACGCAGGCCAGGGCCAGACCGCAGAAGATGGAGGGCTTCCGCCGTCGACAGCCATAGGGACCCGCCACCGTGTACGTCATCGCGGCGCACTTCTCATACACCTGAGCGGTGGGCCATGTATTTACTGCAAACCCTATAATTTGCCCCGCGGGGACTAATTGTTTCGTTCGAGCTCTAGGAGAGTGTATAATTTTAGGGGGGGGGGCTAATTATAGGGTTTACGGAATGTGTACTTGTTGTGCCTGTGGAATTCGTTACTCGTTTGGAACAGGACTACAATGTAGGTGTCCATTGTACATATAGGTAATATGCTGGTTGGAGCACCACCTTCCTACAAGGTGCGTTCTTGAACAGTGTCTATCGTAATTCTAATTTTGATTTTAGGTATTTACCATGCACATTGTTGGATACCTATGGGCCTTGACGGCCTCCTAACGTCGCGCATCCCACCTCACAACAATAAAAAAATGCGTATGGGCTCTGCTCACAGATCCTGTATGGGTTGTATGGATCTCCGTCTCTGTATCGATTCCTGCTCACCTGTATGGCTTCCTCGGTCTTTCTCATGTGCAGAAGAATGCTAGCCATGTTCCCCAGAGGGGTTGGCGCGTGGTCGTCGTCCAGCGATGCGGACCTGTTGTAGAACTCCAACGCTTCCTCGTATCTGCCCGTGTCTTGCAGAAGCACGCCGCTAAACAAAATTAAAGTATTTGAAACTCAGATAATTAGCAACATAATTGGACGGTTTGTGGCAGTTACCGTTAATCCTCCAGTAGAACCCCCTCCAATAGAGCTTCTACTACAATAGTGCCCCCGGGTAAGGAGAGGTCGAATATTGGACTTGGAGTATTTACGGTACATACAGTAGCTGTGCAGTGCCAGGTGCGTAAGAGCGGTCCGACTGTAGATTGTTGAACTTGTAATGCACGGTGTACATGGTACCCAGACGATCAAAAACCTACTAGTTGTACAAGTACTCGCGCTCATTGGGCCGCAGTTGAATGGCGAGTTTATAAGCCTTCTCTGCCTCGGCCACTCTGCGCCGTTGGAGCAAACGCACTGCCAGATTTCCATAAGCTGAAGTGAAACGTTGTTTGACTGGCTGAATGGCTACTTTCTGTTGCACTGACACTGTGTGCACTGACACTGTTGCACTGACTCTCAAAATGCCTGCGATATGCTCATGTAAAGCATTCGTGCGAGCGTTTATTCATTCACTCACTCACTCAATACACTCTGCGTGAAAATTGGCAAAAAAATATATTGACAGTCTGCTGCTCACATTTCCCAGTGTTGGTACAAATCCCCGACTCATAGAGTCGCAACTCGGTCGTCCAGTCGTAATTTCTGGCGACCGTTCTCGCACTGTACAGCGCAATCACAATCAAAAATGCGATTTGCATGACCAGTTTGACCGTTGCATGCTGCGCAAACGACTTGTACAACTTGTGTCCGACCACTGTCACGAGGATGCAGTAACCGATGCTGGGAATGTAGAGAACACGTTCGGCGATTGTGAATCCGACATAGGTGGCCAGATTGCTTGCTGGTAGGAAGGTGATGACCATCAGAGCAATAGAGAAGAGACTGATCTGTGACAATGTATAGCCGCCTGCCAATGGTGATTTCACTGCTCCTGTCTTTCCTGCTGGTTTTGGTGCTGGCTGCTATAAAGAATGTTTTAATGAGAATGTTGGAGCGAGTGCCATGCAAAAACAAAAAAAAAGTTGCAGTTGTGGGAATCGAACGCATGCTCCATAAGGGTGCCTACCTAGCTGCATGTATCTGGGCCAGCGCCTAAACCAACTCAATCACACTGCTGCGAGTTTGACGTTGTGAATGGACTGAGTTGGTTAAGGCGCTGGCACGGATACATATTAGATATGCAACCTTATTGGGTCGCGGGTTCGAGTGTTGGTTGGTTCGAGTTGGTTTGGTTGGTTGGTTGGTTGGTTGGTTCGAGTCCCACCACTGTAACTTTTGTGTTTACGCAGAGTACTTGCTCCACTCCAACACATTATCATCACAAACATTAGCTCTCCGTTCCATATTCTTCACTCTAATAATGTTTTAAACCAATAAATGTTTCAAAGTGTGTCCAAGGACACTAGTGTTGAGATTGTGGTACTGGTACGTATGTGTGACTGTTGAATTATACAACGTTCTGTAAACATAGTTGAACTCAACAACACCACTAAAAACGTTTGAGCAATACTATTGCACTATTCCTTTTACCATAAAACCAAAATGTACGTTTATTCACAACTTGTGTATGTACATGTATACGCGTGTACAGCAACCTCACCTTCACAACTTTCCACAGCAGCCCCAAGCAGACCACAAACAGGGCCACATAGAACGCCACTGCAGTCAAGAACCTCGAATCTTTCCATTGTCTGACCAACTCAATTGTGTCTCCACTCCAATCATAACTGAGGGTGTTTGGAAAGATCAACAAGTAAACGTTGAACACTGGCAGGTAGAGAAAGGTGTATAATCTGGTTGTGAATACTCTGCTGTGCGCAGCAAGGTTGTCTTGAATTGGAAATGCTGGTGGCTTGAAGTCCAGCAACCACATCCGGAAATAGACCAAGGAAAGGGTGCAACTAGCCAGGAGAAACAGACGAAGGATTAGACCCTAAATGTACACAGATGTAAGTGAGTACCGTAAACCCTCCAATTGTGCCCCCGCGACACTGTACTTTCAACCTTACCTTAGCCCGGGGCACTATTGGAGGGTCTCTATACTTTCAACATAAAAATTTCGAATGGCAATGCTAATTTCACTGTCAAAATTGACGTGTTGTCATCAATTCAATAGGCACTAGTCTTATGGATTACATCAGTCAGTAGATTCTCAAACAAAACAACTGCAGCCAGGGCAGCTCACTTTGCCAAACAGCCCCCTCAAACCAACACCATTTCCCAAGTGTTTAATCGTATCCAAAGCAGCGCAGCACAGAAACACCGTAATTCCAGTCTCTTTGGCCAAGATGGCCAGAACTCCACAGAAAACGCTCAAAGAAATGCAGATAAATAAATTCGACTTTGAGTTGTTCAGCATCTTATTGTAAATAACCAACGAGGCCAACACAAAAGCCGACGTCAATACATCGGCTCTCCCAACAACACCGGACACAGCTTCTGTGTGAATCGGGTGAGAAGCAAACAGCAGAGTGCTCCCAAGAGCGATGAAGTGCTCGTTTGGAAGAAGATCCAATAGGAGGTAGTACAGCAAGGCACAGTTGGCGAAATGAAGCAGACTGTTGAACAAGTGATATCTGAAGCAAGCATGGCATGTGTAGGCTATTGAGATTGAGGTACAATACTACAGCAAGTAAACGTTTGCTCACTGCAGTTTCTAGAAATGTCTAAAGCATGTGCTTTTTTGTACCTGCAAATATAGAAAAGGAAACATTAAATCACAATGAATACCGAGTCAACACAAATTTCATCCCAAAAGCGCACCCAAATGTCTTCAACTCTCCAAGGTAATAGTTCCACTGGAAGGTGAGCGTTGTCAGTGGCCTGAGACTCTTGTGCGACCTGGCAGGGCCGTTCACTAGGTTTCCCCAGTAGTCAGTGGTGAACAGATTTATCCATGGCGTTCCAGGACGCAATTGCAGGTTTCTTTCAATGGCAAAACTAGAAGTGTTTCATTTGTGTTTCTCTAGAATTTAAGAGGTTACTAGCAACTGTCCTATACAGCCTAGGTATGTCTATACACTTCATCACACCTATACGACATTATTACAAAATAGAGCCAGATCGAGGTCTTGTTTCTGTGGTAGATTGTTGTTGTTTATTGTCCACAAGCGAGCTGTACACACCTCTACACACCTCACAACAACATGGCGAGGCGCGCAGACGCGAAAGAATACGCGATACAGTGGCGCATGTCAAAGATCAAGACGCGAGAGGAATGCGCGAGAGGTTGAAACAACAGAATCAGTGACTACAATGTCCTTGCCATTTCATAAATGTTTCTGCATTCCAATATATGAGATGTGATGCAATTGCTTGCAATGAACTGTTTTCTCTCTCTCTAACAATATTGATGTATACCTACATTTTAACAAGCGCAATATGAAGAACAGTACACTAACTTAGGTATGCAACATTTTCTTTTCAAAGAAAAACCAAAACGGATTTTTAAAAGAGATCATGTATTTTTGTTCGACACATCTACAATGTCCACTGCACAACTCACATGTCATCGTAGACAAAGTCTCCATTTAGACTGTTCACATATAGACCCAATGCAAGGGCTGCGATGAGTGAAATGCTCCACAAGTGTTTGTTACCGCAGTACAACGTCTGTATGGACATCCTTCCTTCCAGAGACAGTTGTTCAGACAGCAGTTCCAGACGAACAACTCCTTTCACTGTCGCGCTACTGCATACTGCAGTGTACCACGTGAGTTAGACGCCCGCTGCTTTAGGTTCACACGCGCACGCGCACGCACGCACGTTCGGACACACAGACGGACGAACGGACTAACTGACAGAAGGGCGGATGGACGGACATTAGTGCATGGAGAGTAGACGCGCGCCTGGGAGATGGGGTGAAGGGGGTGACGCGCGCCTGGGAGAAGGGGGGGGGGGGGGGGGGGGGACTAACGCGCCTGTGTAATGCAAAGGTCAAAGGAAAGCCAGCCATGTCGACCCATATGCATGTGGCCTGGCAAATCGTACACTTTGAACATGCACAGTCAAGCAAGAACGGTACACGTTCCCCAATTGGGAACATGCTTTGTTTGCGGAAACGCAGACAACAGAAGTCATCACGGTGCAACGAAACGCAGA